>JANHGB010003310.1:16146-53602 GCA_026283785.1 Coracopsis vasa | reverse complement strand
ACGTGGTCTGTGGGGAAAGGTGACAAAAGGAGAAGAGTTTCCATGTCTGTGTGCCGGAAGCATTGGTGATGGCGAGGGGACTGCTCAGGCCTTGCCCCGGTTCCCCTCCGGTCCCCGTACGGGCAGGCAGCCCTGTGCTCCGAAGCGGACCGGCGGGAGGAGGTGGGTGCTCCCCGCCCTTAGGGCAGCTCTGGCGGTGAGCCCCGCCCGGCCCGCCCTCAGGTGTCGGTTCCCAATTCCTCCCTGAGCCAGGTGGGGCTCTTTAGGGCTCTTTATTAAAGCAAATGTTCCTGTTATGCCCATTTGGGAGGGGGAGATCCACCCTTCACACTGGTAGCAAGGGCTGAGTTTAACTCAGCTCCCCAAATAGACACACCCCAAAATAACCCAAATCCAGCAATATTAACTCCACCATCTGTCACTAACACACTCAATAAGCAACGAGAAAAATAGCCATATTATCTGCTCTTGCATAAATACGGGTTATTGTAGGGATTATGCAGGTCATGCAGAAAATGGCTCATTCCCTTGCCAGAGAAATAAGATTTGGTTTATGCTCATCTTTAGCAGAATTTGAGCTGTTACTCCAACTGATCTTAAATTTCTGTCTTCTCAGCTACAAGACATGTAAAAATAGCTTTAGATGGGTATTATATGTTGATGCATCTGTTCATGAAATACATCAAGGAAAGGAAAGTTAAGGATGTTTATTCGTCTGAGGAAAAAGGTATCTGCTTATAGAGGGTGGGGATCCTTCTGATGGCAAAAGATAACATTTGAGGAGCTGCTATAACAAGCATTAACCCCTATAGATTAATGCACTTCTTTCACTGAGGCTTGGCTATTACCCTACATAAGAAAGGACAAGAATAGAATAACTTATTAAGTAATTCCAACATTTATAAACAACAATGAAGACAAGTGTTATGTTAATAACAGAACTGTATGTATTTTTAACCTGACTCAACTGATTTGAACCTGAGTAGAATGCTGCTCTTCACACAGCTGCCTTTGAAGAGAGATGGGGAACAGGCAATGCTTTTGTTCATCATTAGAAGTTATTACTTTTAAGAGCAGACTTCATAACAGCTAAGAGACAATGCTGTTCAACTCATTTCAGAGTGCTCCTTCCTGCTGCTAACAACATATTTAAATGTCTGAGCCTGCCACGCTGCCTAAAGCACAACCACAGTATTCCAAGGAACTGTGCATGGCTTTTGGAGAAGGGGCACCAAAGCCCTCTATCCTCAGAGCTACGTCCACCCAGAACACGTTGCAAAACCACACAACACAGTTACGTCACGACTTTAGAGCTTAATCCGTAACTACCTGAGTAAAAAGAATGTAGAGACAAAACAGAAAGCAGCGCTAGTATCATCTGAGGTAAATTCGCTGTGGAATTTCCTTTTGCACAAAGAGCTGGGAGGGGAACAAGGCAAACCTGTTACACCAGCACGGGCAGGGAAACCTGTCCACGCCAGAAGATAGAACTGCTTCACCAGTTCCTGAAAGATAAAGGCCAGAAATGCAGGTTCTGTGTTGTGATGGCACGTTACTATCAGTCATGCCAAAACCTAGGAAAAGTTAAGGAAACTGCCAGATTAGCTGCTAAGTGATTCAGAACGTATTTAAAGAAGATAAAATTTGTGGGAATAGATGTTCAAGACAAACACTAAATAAAATTACTTTCAGGTATTTCCAGAATGGGACTTTTTCCTATTTTGGCTATTATTTAGCTTGAAACTTTCCTAGACAAGGACTGACACATTATCGCTTTCAGTTGTACAGTGCCCAAAACAGCACAGCCTGCACTTCGTTGGTCCCTAATTACTAATGTAACTAACAGCAATGGGAACATTAAAACTCCTTTTATGCTGAAGTAGATGCTGGAAGGCTTGGGAGGTCTCAGCCTGAAACAAATAATTCAAAATGACACTTGAAAATTACATTATCTGGCATTTCTTTACTTAATCTGCACAGTCCAAACCTGAGCAATGCAGAAGCTGGTGGGAGTTTTCTCTCAGCCACACCGAGGCCAAGACCATGTAGATCTGTTATCCAGATATGGGTTTATTCCTGTAAATACTCTGTTTATCTCTCCTGTTGTTATGATTCACAACACTCCCAAAGGTAGAACCTAAACCCAAGTAGCAGCAATTCCCTTTTCAGAAGGCCAGGACTTTGTTTAGGAAACCCCAACCCCACTTAAAACCAGCCAGATTAGCTGGTAAATGAATCAGAACATACTTGGAAAAGATAAGTTTAATCTCTAAACTACAATTCTGTCTAAACTCTTTTCTCTGGGTTTACTCATGCAAAGCAGGAAAAATCAAAACTTCCAGATAACATACAAGCATTTCTAGCTTCTAGATACAACAGGAAGAGGACCTACCTTCCCCTCTGGAGTTATCACCCTTGCAGCTGCTTCCTTTTGAACTTTATAATTCTACCCAGATCATCCATGTCCAAGACAAGGAACACAGATACTGCTTATAACCTCCTCTACACTGGGACAGAAACAGCCCCAGCAAAGGAAAAGGACACACCTTTCCCTATAGCTATGGCCATCACAGCTACTTCCTTTCCACTGTTAAAACACTACACAGATCATTCAAGCACACAGCAGGGGACCTTGGTTCTCTTTAAATGCCTTATCAGGGCCCATAGAGGCCTAATTAAGATTTCCTAATGGCCCTGGCCAACCTCAGTTGTGGTCTCCACCCACACTATCTGCTCAGGGACCCAGAAACCCATTTGAGCTTTGGTCTGAAGGCTCAGTCTTTGTTTGAGTGATGCTGTGGGGGTATTAGTCTCTGGTTCAGCCCCAGGTAGGCTGTGCCTTAGTTGTAGGCTCTTTTGATATGGAGCCTAGCTCATATTTGATTTTGTTTCAGCTCTATAGGTTTGCCTAACTATGGCTGCCCTGTATGTCAGGTGTTGGTTGCCATCACCTGAACTGCAGATTGACTTTTTAACCCAGCCTTGGCTCTGTGTTGTTGCTCTAAGCTTGCCTGATAACCTGGACTCTTAGCTCCCAGCTACAATCCCTGGACCTGCTCCCCTCACCTTGCTTGGTGGGACTGGACCCTAAATGGTGAGACTCCTGCCGTGTTGTCTGTGTTACTGTGCTTATCTCCCACCTCTGTGTCCCTCAGGGAACATCCAGCCCTTTCTACTCCATGGCATGCTTATACCACAGCTCATGGAGTAACAAACTGATGCTTAATCTGCTTCGCCCTGTACTGAGGTATACCTGTAGACTATAGCTATGCAATAATTTTTCTGACACTGCCAGTGCCTTCCCTCCAATCTCAGTGGTTGCTCATGATACACTTGGAGGAAAAAAAGAAAAGAAATCTGTGAAGGGTTCTCATTAGATGTTTGAGTACAACAAAGGAGTAAAGAGAAAAAAATATGTTTAACCACAGCTGAGAATAACTGTATGTGCTAGGAACAGCACATGTAGAGCTAGATGAATCTTGTCTGGAAGATACAATGAAATGTTATCAATGTAATGATGAGTGTTGGGCTATAGACAGCAGCCAGTGTGCGTATTGATAGAAATGTAAATTTAAGTACAGACATTCTTTTAACATACAAAATGCATAGCCAAAGAAAGCAAACATGTTATAAATTCTATTTTTTAGATAATTTAGTCAGGTAAGTGGTGAACTTGCTACGATATCCCTATAGTTGGTAGAGTTACATGAAAAAAAATAAATTTCAGACTTTGTGATGTAAAAATCCCTGATTGCTCTTAGGAAGCATCTTCAGACTGCTGGAGGCTTTTCAGCTGAACCAATCCCTATAGTTATAGGGGAAAGCCTCATGCTATCAAGTAAAAGTGTGATGCTTAGTGGAACAATGTGTGAAAGGAAGCCTGTGCTGCAGCTGAGGTTGCAAGCAGCTGTTGGGAGCCAAAAGTCTCCAGGTTTCCCAGGCGGTCCGTGCACAGGAATTATAATAATTAAAACATTAAAAAATATTCATTTAAATAAAATATCTGGACTAGCGTCAGCCTTTCAGAATAAATTACCTGATGATTTGTTATGTAGGCTTCTTACTGTCTGTGTGATGCAGCTACGTGCACTACAAGGCTTGATGCTGACAGGACATCTAGCGGCATGCACGAGTTACTGCCCAGAGTCCTACTAGAAAACTGATTTGATTTTATTTTTTTCATGCTTCCAGATATTTTTTGGTACCAGTCCAGGTTTCTTTGACTGATGGTGGCATTTCTGTGCTTATTTTATTACCTAAGAATATAAAAAAGGGGGAAAAAAGACGGGACATTCTACATAATCTTGCTAATTAGTCAAGACTACTGATTTTAATCTGCTTTTTCACCATCACTTGCACTTCACTCGCCTGGTCCAATCCAGTTGTTTATTTGGCTCTAGGTGAAGAAACTTGCACAGCTGTTACTCCATACACTGAAAGGGAAAATCAGAACGTTTGAGTTCCAAGAGCTGGCAGCACAGAACTCCCCACTATAGAATTATAGTGATTGTATTGACAGTTTCCCATTGCATGGTCTGTCAGGGCGGTTTAGCAATCTGTTAGCTTCAAAAAACGTTTTAAATTGCTGCTATTCATGCTCACTTTGCTTCTTGTGTTGCTCTGTTTGAACAAGTCACAGAAGACAGGCCCAATCTGCTTGTCATTTTGTTTTTAAGTGGGATTTGAGCTATCAGTTCCAAATAAATAGCCACAAAGGTACTTCTGTAAGGAAGCAGAAATCCCTTTGTTTTCTTACATATTTTTTAATGATGTTTGCAATTAATATTTAAAACCCAGCTTTAAACAGAAAGGTTTTCAGTTGTTTGGACTACCTGATGCTTGGGACATCTGCTCTCACCACAGGTCCCAGCAAGCAGCTGAAACCACTTAAGTGATGCACTTCCGAGCTGGAATCAACAACCTTAGCCCCTCCGTGAGCTATGCTGCACGACTGAGGGGGGAAGAACTCCAGCTTTTGCCTGTGGACAGCGCAGCTCTGTCTCCTTACCCTAAGCCTTGCTGAGCACCGCCACAAAGGCTGCTCAGGGGGCTTCTTTTTGGCCGTCCCCTGTAGGAGCAGCGACGAGGGAGCCCATCACAGGCCTCACTGTGGGGCCGGGCACCCTGGGAGGCGGCCTCCGGGCGGGGAACATGCAGCAGAGCCCAGATGGGCCCTAGAGAGGAGAGGAAAGGAAAGGAAAGGAAAGCGCTGGGAAGCCTCAGAGCAACGGTAGCAGGACACGAACCCCGGTGACAGGAGACTCGCGTCCGGTACCGGCGGTGCCCGCTGTGAGGGCCAGCTCCGCCCCGGTCACGTGCCGCGCTCCGTGACCCCGGAAGTGGTGCGGGAAGAGGATGCTGATGCTGGACTAAACATGGCGGCCCGCGGCGATGGGGCTGTGCTGTGGTGGGCCACGGCCGTGCTGGGGCTGCTGCTGCTCTGGGGGGGCCCGGCCGGTGCCCGCGTCCATCATCTCACCCTCAAAGTAAGGTCTGCGCCGCACCCGGCCTTGCTGGCTCGGCCCCCGGCTGCGTTGGGCTACCCGCCGGGTCGCCTGAGGGGAGCGGTGGGGCCTGGCTCTGGCCGCCTCCCGTGGGCTGGGGCTCTCCGTCGCCCGCCTACAGCTTCGTCCCGCTGCCTTCCCTTGCCTTCTTCGCTGCTCTCTGGGCTCCCCCCCGCCCCTCAGCCTGCTGGGCCTCTCTATGTTTTGCTTTCCCTGTTATTGCCGCTTCTCCCCGTATCCCTTTAGCTCCCATCCCTGCTTTTTTGGGCCTCCCTTTTCTTAGTCATAGGGAAAATGTGCGAAGGGGCATCAGAACTGTAGCGGGTGGAAGGTGGAAATGCTTCCCATCCTGTTGGAAGTGAGGCAGAAAGCTGTGTGTGATAAGAGAGGGCTGAACGTGAGCTGAAGAGGATTTGGGATTGCTTTTGCTTTTAATCTGGGTCCTGTAGTCTTCCTGCCCTGGTCACTGGTCTCTTGACTCTAAAAGGCTGGGTGGATGTTGTCTTGTTGTTCCAGATGTAGCTTCTTTGCACTAATCAAACGATCAGTGGAGGCAGAAGGAGAACTCTATTTTGGTCTGATAGACTTATGGTTGTACTTTGAAAGAGTGTTGTGTCATTTTGCGACTGTACCTGAGAAAAACTGCTTACTCAGGGTTGTGGTGGGAAGTGGTGCAGGCTGTGGTGAAGATCTGCAGCCTGATTGCTGCTGTCTGTTGTGCTTTAAATGAGAAGTTGTGCGGTTGGGGTGTAACAGGGTCTGTGTGTTTGGGGTGGTGCTTTTTAAGGGCTTATGTACAGTGTGCAAAGTGCTCTGTAAATCTTCAGAATGAGGTGGTTAATTTTGTTCTTGTTGGCAACATCACACAATATTTTGCTAATGGAATTCTTGGAAGAAGTTAATAAAGTGTGTGTGACTAGGAGCAGCATTACTGTGCTCTTGTAGCAGTGTAGGGAGAGTGCCAAACCCTTGCAGGAGCTCCCCTTCAGGCTTGGGATACAGTGAGTGCATGGGGGATCCTCATAACTTATTTATAGGGAATTTTCCATCTTAGTAGTTGTCTAATGTGCAGCCACATTAATATTGTTGTGCTTCAGGAAAAGTGAGCTGTTCCCTGAAGCAATAGATTAGGAAGTTTGTGCTGGTTACATTATTGAGGATTTTGTGACCAACTATTTAGTGCTGGAAGAATTTCTCCTGGGATGGTACTTTTCTTTTACATAGAAAACTTTCAAAGTGGCCTCAAGCAAATGTTCTCAGCAGCAAAGCATTACAGCTTCAAGTCCTGATTAGGGTATCTCTTAGTTGCCTGTATTAATTACTAAACTGTGTTTGCTGATTTTTATGATTGAAGTGGAGTATGGTTTTAGTTCTGCGGGTGTTTTGTGTGAGTTGCATCACTGACCTACAGAGCACTGTGGAAAGCAGAAGTGTAAATGTGAGCTTTATTGTTAGAGCACAGGCTCTCCCTTTCAGCTCCATCCAGTGCTTTATGGCATTTCTGTAAACATCAGACTCCAACAACTGCACCCTTTCACAATGAAATCTCCCTTCCAGTGTTCTTGCCATTGGCTCCTTGCTTGTAAATGTGCTTTGACACTGTGCCAAGCCAAAGGCCACAGCTTTGTGCAAGTGTTTGATATTAGGTTTCCTCAAACAAGTCGTTACTGCTTAAGTTAAAATAGCCTCATTCGTGTATCTTTGTAATTAGTGTGCTAAGGTGAAGCTTTTGTTGTCAGAAAAGCAAGCTGCAGCCTGAGCAGTTTCCTGCTGAAAAGTAGGTTTCCTTTTCTGAAAGTAACTTTTCATCTTTATAAAAACATCCAAAAGGATTTATTTCTCCTGAGTAATAAAAACTATTTGTTTGAATCTTTCTGTTAGACTAACCTTGTCAAAGGACTCTCTTAGTAGCAGTTGTTATCAGCTTCATTAAGTATGTTTAAAAACCAAACACTACAAAAACTGAAGTTATAGGAGACTAATAGAAACTATTTTCAGCGGCTTTCAGAGGTAGCTGGGAGTTGGAACATTTCTCTTCACCAAAAATAAGATTTTTGTTGTCTTAACAGTCAAATGCATTAATACTGAAGCCTTGTGTTTTGAGTAATGCAATGGCAAACTGTCTTAGAGAATGAGGAAGTTGGTCTAAACAAGTTCTTTGTCAGGCACGCAGTTAAGTTTAACGCTAGGGAATAGCCCAATGTAGGGTTTCAAGAGGAATCATCCAACTGACAGTGAGGTGTGGCAGCTGTGCTGTTAGTCTGATAAGTGAGTTATCTTGCCAAATAACTGGCTTCCAAAGGAAAGTGAGATCTCTCCTGTTTTATGATACTGTCAAGATTGCAGTTGAATTTTATTATTTGGAAGATGATCTTTTTCAGCAGTTGGTTGTAAATATTGGTGGCCTTTTAATGTTGGTAGGTCACAGGCTTCAAATGCTCAAGTTTAAAAATACCTTTCTCAATACCTTTTTCTGTGTTTCTTACACAGAGCAAGTCTTGCTCTTAGTCTCCCACAAGTAATCCAACTTCTCCTGTGTAAGAGTAAGCACTCTCTGATGAAACTTTCACTGTACTGATAGTGTGATCCCAATTATACTTTGAGTAAAATGTTAAAGGATATTTTTCTGCCTGTTCTGGGCTACCAGAATAGGCAGGATCTTGGTTACCATTTTCCTGTAATCTCAATCAAATGTTGTAGTATTGATATTTATCCTAAAGGAGTGGAAGAAGTAGAGAAAGCTTTTATGGAACTAAGCTGTGAACTTACTTTATTGGTTTGACTGTAACCTGCTAGTGATGAGTCCCTGCTCATCCCTTCTCAAAGGGGCAGGCTTAACCTTTAAATACATCCTACATAAATTAATATAACCTGTATGTTAACACCTCAGATGCTTAAATGTTCACACCTTTGTTGCAAATTTACAACTGAATGTTCTGAAGTCAGCAGCTGAGTGATCATAAATGAAAGCTGGATTCTTCCAACCTGTTAAACCTTGGGTAAGAGCTGAGACAACCATTAGTAAAGTGGTATCTTTAGGCTGCTGATATGTGGAGCAGTAGGTGCTCCTGGAGAGCATGGTGTTGCTTGGTGGCAACTGGTGACTGTGTGTGGGATCATGTAAAGCTTAAGGATTTGTGAACTAAATCTGTCAACTCTAAGCACTCAAAGCTGAACTAAAACCAGGGAGGAATGTCTGTGTGTTGTATATTAATTATATTTTGTTGGTTAGAGAATATTAGTAAACTGGCAGAGTAAATAAACTGAAATAGAGCTGAGCAGCTTTTGCATGTACTCTGAATGAAGCAACTGCCTCTGATCGTATTTGTGGGGTGCAAAACAGTTTGTGGCTGGATGATTCCCAGCTCATATTCCTCTCTAATCACCCAGATAAATGCTTCTCTGTCTAGATATGTTTAAATAGACGTGATATGCTATGTGAGGAGCTGTGTTAATCTTCTGTTCAGACTGAGAAATTATATTGAAAGTGGTGTTAAAGGAGCCAGATGGGCTCTTTTTTCAAGCACATTAAGTGACCTAGAACCTGAAGACAGCACAGCTATAATACTCTATAATACTCTATTAAATGAAGCATCTGCTATGAGCCATGTGTCATCAACTTTTTTTTCCCTCTCCTGAGCATTAAGGATACCACCTGGTTATTTGCCAGGTTAACCTGATTCTGTTAGGGCGATCTTATTGCAGCTAGTTTACAGGCTAGCTGTGGCAGGATTAGTGTCCTGCTGTTACAGTGAGTGATATTTATGTGTCAGGAGTGTTTTAAGCAGAGATGTCAAAATGGATACTGAGGTGAAGGAAAAGAGAGAGCTTACTACACTTCTACAGCTCTTAGTTCAATCTTATAGTACCTTGTCCAGAACATTTGTTTGCCTTTAGCAGCTGACTTCTCTCCTTAGAGAGTTCTGCAATCTGTTTATATTTTCCTAGAAGAAAGAGTTTTCTTATTGTTAGTGACAATCTGTAAAAGAGCTTTAAATCATGTTAAACTTGCTTTTTAATATTATTGGTTCTATTTCTGCTTTTCTTCTAATTATTGATCCAGTAGGTTTGAGGACCAAATGCTTACCTATTTATTGATTTATGAATGCAAAGCAACAGGGGTGTGACCTTTCATCATCTGATGTGGCAACTGCGTGTAATGTTTACTACTTCTTATGTAAGGTCCTTCATGACCTCTTTCTTTAAAAAAGAGCTCATTGGACTTGAACCTTCATCAGCTGAGCAAGGCACGGAAAGGGATCAATTTCTACATTTCTTTGCCAGACTGAGAGGAAGTAAACACGTGTCTAGTTTTCAGTATTTGTCCTACTTACAAGATGCAAGACCTTGCTAAAAATCATTTAGGGGAATGAGGCTACATTAGAAAGTCTCTAATCTAGACTATACACAGAGTTTTCTAGTGTGTTAGATGTTCAAACACTGACCCTGCCTAATGTAGAAGATCCTGTGGGATAACAGTACACTGTGGTACTTGTTTGACACGTAAGCAAAACCCAGCTCTCAGTTGGGTAAGATTACTATAATCACCAATTCCTGTGAAGTCTGTTGCAATGGCAGTAGTTAGCATTCAAACAATAGTTGTTAGTTGTCTTAATTTGTCTATAGTCTGTCTTTTTCCTAGCAGTATTTTGTTTAATCAGTGATGCTGGATATTTAATCTCTTCCTGACTTTTTTTCTTGTATATTTCTCAGCAGTGTAGCCAGGTAATTAGCAAAGATGTGTTTAAAGTTCTTGCTGTTCGGATTATTAGGAAGAGTTGGTTGACTCCACTGATATAATCAGTTATATCCAAAGGTATTCTGAAGAAATTTACTCTTGGTATGATCAGATAGATGTTTTGCACTTAAGTAAGTGTCAATCTCTGTTGTCCTGCTTCCTCTTTGCTGCTGCAAATGACTGTGTATGTGAATTGTAAACTTTCCTTTCTTACAGGATGATGTGAGGCAGAAAGTGCACCTGAATACCTTTGGTTTCTTCAAGAATGGCTTCATGAAAGTCAATGTCAGCAACCTTTCATTGAAGCCACCTGTGAGCTCTGACAAGAGCAGCTTATCAGTAAGTTACTCTGAGTCCAATGACTGCATTAAGCTTCTTGTGAAATTGCCCTTGCACTGGATGCATTGAGGTGTCAGGTCCTAACTGGTGATAGTAGGATCAGTGTTATTGCTGACAGTAACTGTCTCATTTTTAGATGACTCTTGCATTATCTGTTATATAGCACATTGTATTTTAATAGAGACACTAAAATACTAGGGTAGAAGATAGACCTGTGTTCTTACTCTTTGGCCCAGTTCAGCCTCTTTCTGAAAGCAGTAAATGTTCTCTTCAAGCAGAAACATCTGGAAAAACACTGAAATAAGTTAAAAGTCTCAGGGGCAGAAGGTACTTTAGGTGAGTTCAGGATATTAGTTGTCCACTAATATTTTATTCTTAATGGATATAGATAAAGCAGCAAGTTTATTATAGCTGAATATTTTTTTGTTCTGTCTAATTAGATAATGAGAAAAATACCTGCATTCTGCCTTAAATGTAGGTTAATTTATTTAGTGAGCAGTATCTTTGACTCTGTGGTGATTTGACTTCTAATACTACAGGAATGTGAGCTGGTTTTAATTTGACAAATTCTTCTCACTTGTCTCATAGGTGGGGTTCAGTTTGGATCGAACCAGGAATGATGGGTTCTCCACTTACCTGGTAAGAAATGTGAATTTGCTCTTCTAAGCTGGGGACATCTCATAGCTAACCTTACTCCAGGAATGGTTGGAAGAAATAAAAAGGGGAGGTTTTAGGCATGGGCAAGTTGTTAAAGATAATTCAGTTTTACAACTTGCTGAACTAAGAATTGTTGTCTCTACATGGAGCGGGGGGAAACGTGTCCCATTTCTTACAAACAGGAGTGCACTTCAAAGGTGTTTTCCTTCTATTACCAGGATGAAGAAGTGGATTATTGTATCTTGAACAAGAAACCAGATCAAGATGTCTCTGTTGTACTCTTACTTCTGGACTTCAAAACTGAAGTGTGAGTAAATAGTGCGCTGTACGCTTTATTCATTCCGTTCAAGCTAGTGCAACAGTTGTGATGTTTCCTTAAAGGCTTGGAAAGCTGCTGTGCATGTAGTTATTTTTTTAATTGGTTACATGAGAACTAAGGGAAGGTGAAAGAAAAAAATCTGCAGTATAAAATGGTCCAAGAACTCTTGGAGGATAAGGGGACATAGGCAGAAGGTTCATACCTTAATTGTGCTTAAGGCATAAACTTGAAGTCTTGGGTCACTTTTGCAGTTCTTGCACTGGATATACCATTTTGTTGTTTGTCTTGAATTATCTTGAATTTTATGGAAATACCTTTGAGGCTGGGTTGCTTTCTTTTGCAAGAACAACTGTAACTGTTTGTGTGGAAACATAATGTCTAGTGAAACTCTGGTTACCAAAACTGAATAAGCTTTTTTTTGTTCAGCTGCTCTTGTATTTGATGTAAAGATACAGTGTGGCTTTTCCCACAGTGATCTAGTGCTTGTCTGTTCTCTGTGGTAAAAAAGACCAAACAAGCTGATTTTCCTTTATTTGGTATATGTAGGGTATGACAGCCTTTTTATGAATGTTGATTTACTTTCATTTTGAATAAAACCTCTTTGTTTTACTTATTTGTTTAGTGTGAAAGTACAGTTCTCTGCAGAAGCTGCTGCTTTGCTACCTAAAATTTCATTCATGTCTGAGGAAAATTCTACTGCATTAAGTACCAAGCTGCTAAAAACTTCTGAACAGAGCAGTGATTCTGATAAAAATCCTGAAAAGACCAACCCAAATAGAGACAGCAAAGGTAGGCCTGCTAAATCTGACCTGTATGTGCTGTCACTGAGAGTTCCTGGTTGATGTGGATCCAGCAGTGTGTTGTCGTCACATTTTTGGGGTTGGGACTGCTGAGCAGCCTGACCTGAAGTAGCCTGAGTCTGTCTTGGCCCATGATGTTCACAAGCTTTTCAATATTGTTAAAACATTTGCACAGTTGTTCTAACAAGTCAAGAGCTAAAGCTTGGTGGCATTGAAGATGATTGATCTGATGGCTCTAGTTTTGCTTTCTCTTGCATTAAAAAGTGTAGCGTGCATGTTAACAGTGCACTGAGGTACAGGAGCCAAAAGCAAAGCTGAAGTCTTGAACTTTAGCTTCCTGGTAGAATGGGATGACCTTATGTTTGAAAAGCTTCTTGCAGGAGTGGAGTGAAACTGAGCTTGACATGCTGCTCTTTTGAAGTCTCCTGTCAGTATAAGTTTCTCAAATTCAGAACAGAGATTGACTTGGCAAAGGTCACCTATGCTTTTGGATTTTCTTTGATTGTTTTTCTACTGGGGCTTTACTTAGTAGAGAGCTGAGAACTTTTTCCTTCCCCAGGGCTAATTGTAACTTCAATGTGTTTGTCAGGCCATGTGTTAATGTCCAGATTAAGATTAGTCAGTGAGACTAACAGCACTTAGTCATAACATTTAAAGTCATAGCTGTAGCCTGCATCTGTTATAGGTCATCTGCCTCTTGGGTCACTGTAATTGAAGGGGTTGGAAATATTTCTTGGGTAGGCTTTCGTAGAAGGTTTAACAGTAGAGAAGCTGATTCTAGCATTTGAGGATGCATTCAGTATGAATGCTAGTTGTGGGAAGTCCTGGGAGAGTTTAAGGAGAGACTGGAAAAGAATCTCTGTTAATGATTATCTAGGAAACTGACACACAGCTGTTAGAAAGATTTGAGCAAGGTATTTGCAATGTGTAAAAGGATGTCTAAATGCAAACACTCTAAATGTACTATTAATACTTTTATCTCTAGATAACAAGTCCAAACGAAGTACATCATCCTCCCAGGTAAGAAACTATCTGCTGTTCTCTTTCAGAAAGAACCTTGGGGATTATTCCAGTGTAAGCTTAGCCAGAAAGCGGAGAGTATTATGTTTTCCTTAGCCTCCCTCCGCTGTAAATACACAGAATGCAGTTTTGATTGTCTGGATGATGTAGCCAAATGTGGTAGATAGCTGCTTAAATCTGAAAGCCTTTTCTCCTTTTCCCAGAGCATAATAGAACAAGAACATCCTGTTCACAATGACAGAGGAACTTTTTCATTTCAGGTAGGGTGTCTGTCAGTGTCTGGTCTTAATGTGTGTTCTTTCACTGTATTACTGTGTGAAAAGTAGAAATCTGTCAGAGATGCTTCTGATAGCTCAGGAAGTTTTTCAGTGGACGCTTGTTAAAAGTAAATGCTGGAGATCTCTCTCTTCATAAGGTGTGGAAGCTGTTTTGAACTGTGTTTGGTATGATGCAGTTCTAAATGTCTCAGTCTGAGCCTCAGCATATTGAAGTTTACTGTGATACAACTAGTGCATACAGATTGCTAACAACAAATAGCTGTGACCTGACTGATGACTCACTTCAGGGGAAGATGTATGAAACCAGATTAACATTTTGTTTGAGCAGACTGGTTCACTGATGATGGTTACTATAAAGCAAACTCATTTTAAATCTGTAATGTGACATAAATCTCATTTCCATAGCTATCACAATTTGTATAATTGAGGGAAGAACAGAATAGCTGCTCCAGGGCAAATATGATCAAAACTTTGTGCTTCATCATATGATACATGATTCAATATGATACTTCTTGGTATCTTTTCTCTTCAGTGAATTAAGTTAAATACTGATACCTAAAGGTCTTTGATAAAGATTTTGGATTACCAGAGTGTATAATCATAGATAGGTGCAATGATTTTGCACCTGGAATTCTGTTGATATGCTGGTATCCTCAGACCAGTACACTTGCTGAAAGGATCAACTGACCCTCAGTGACAGACATTTTTCATGCTTCAGTAGAGATGGCTTCTTACCAGGGCAACCCTGTTGTGAATGAAAAGAATGCTAACTTTCCTTTTCCTCATTTCCAGTTCTTCTTTAACATCAGCTCTGATAACCAAGAAGGTCTCTACAGCCTGTATTTCCATAAGTGTGGTGGCAAGGAAGGGACAGCTAATGATCATCAGCTATTTAGTCTTGACGTGAGTATAGCTTCTAAAGGATAATTAACTCATTCACTTAGACTGAAACATACAGCTTTCAATTCTGGCTTGTATATCCATGAGTATAGAACACATGAGTGCATATATGGAGTGGGGAGTGATTCAGAGTTGTACATTTAATCTCTGTAGTGGCATTTCTGAAGGAAGCAACTACAATGAGAAGCATTGAAATACTGGTTTAGCAGAAATGTCTGGAAGTCTGAAGAGTGCGTGTGGGCTGGGTTCAGTCTACACAGTTGTGACTAGATGCTGTAATGAGATGGGAGCTAAACCAGCTGTTTGTGTTTTGCAATGCTCAAAAATCACTACTTTTTTTCCTTGCCACAATTGCAGATGTTAAGGCTGTTGCTGCAATCTAAATTGTTGGTATTTGTGAATTCAGCGTTTCTGACTTTTCTGGCCTAATTAAAGATGCATTTTGCAGTGTTAGAAGTGCATCTTAAAGACAAATGTCTTATCCTTTTTAGCATCCAAAGGTTCGGTCCTGTGTTCATTTGAACCAGAGTGCATTATCACAGCTCAGGCTTTCCCTTTTTTCTCTTTCCTGTTCCCACACTGGTGTGTAGTGAGCTATCCTGTAATGAATCCTCTCATTGACCAAGGTAACTCTCAGCCAGATCAGCCCCTGAGCTCCTTTTTACATGTGTGTGCTGATACTGCTGCGAGGAGAAAACAAGGGAACATGTAGGTGATAAAACTTAGCAGCCCTAACTTAGCTCAGGCTAGGCTATATTAAATCTGCTTCTGAAGTTTTATGTTTTGAAGACCAGTTCTTTTTAATTGCTGTTTGCTGCTTTGATCTGCTGAAGAAATTGGAAAGGAAAGACAACCTGGATAGCTAACCTGCTTGGTTGTATTTATTGGTGCAGGACAGTTTCAGTACTGCAAACTAGTCTTGATGCATTATTTTAATGAAGTCCTACCACATACAACCAAGCTGTTTAGGGCATAAATAGGATGTTAAATAAAGCCTCTGTTTTCTCACAGGGTAATAGACTTGCAAAAGGGTGCTTCCTTTGTCTTGACAGGTGAAGAAATCCATTGTAGTAAAGCTAAGAGTGTGGTTTTCAGCTGTGTATGACTCTCCATACCCCAAATCAGGATTGTGCTAAAAATCCTGCTTGTTTGTGCAAGATTTTTAGATACTGTTTGAGTCAAAGATGGGCAAACTCTGACATTTGGTATAGAGAACAAGTATTCTTTGGGAAAATTACTTTGCCTTTCTGAATTATGTTGTATAACAGAAGCACTGGAAGGAACTTCTGTCCTTCTCTGCTTTTCAAGGAAATTATCGTTGTGGGTGTGATTTTGCAAAATGTTTTAAGATTCTTGAGGATGAAGAGTTGCTTTAAGAGTCTTATAACAGTCACTGCTTTAGGAAAGCTGATTTGAAATGAGTGAATTTGATGGTGAACTGTAATTGTTAACCCAGTGCTTTAACAAAATGTAGTTTCAACTGTACATATAACACACCTTTAATATTCAGATAGAAATTACGGAAAAGAATCCTGAAAGCTACCTCTCAGCAGGGGAGATCCCACTGCCAAAGCTTTACATTTCCATGGCTATCTTCTTTTTCCTATCTGGGACTGTATGGATCCACATACTTCGTAAACGCAGGTAAGTGAACTGCTTCAATGTGAGTGAATGTATGGGCCTACCTTCTTTGATTGGGCGGGGGAGGTTATTCCTTATATAATGCCTAATTCACAGTCAGATTTCATCACTTAAAACTCCAAATCTGGCTCAATATTGTCTGCCTAACACATAGAGCTTATATTGAAAATGACTACTTCCATCAGTATCATGGTTGCAGACCATTGTTCTGAAGTTATCAAGTATTATGTGAAGGAATACATGTATTGTAACAGCAAATGAACAGGAAACTTCCTGTAGCTGGTAACAAAAGGAGAACACTATTTAAAAATAGATAACAAGAAAAACTTGATCAAGGGGTTCTTTGTATGGGGAATGGCAGTTTATGGCAGTGGAGAGCCATAAACGTTTTGATTACGGTTGAAAGTGGTAGGAAATCCTAATTGAAAACCATGCTTCTTCATAGTTAAAATATAGCAAGAGAAGCCAGGAGCATCTGTGATTCCATTTTGGTTTTTCCTCTGCCATAATCTGAAGTTCACTTGGTGGCAGGATTACTTGACAGTCTGGGGTTCACTTGGTGATCAGATTATTTGGTAGTTTGAAGGTCAGTTGGTGATGATGATTTGGTGAGTCTGGAGTTCACTTGGTGGTGTAGAATCTTTGGGGCGGAGTGATACACGTTTGAATTATGTTTAGGAAGTTTTCAAACAGTTATGGTGTATATAGGCATGATGTTCCTATGAATTGCTATTTTTAAATAACCCAAGTATTAAAAATAGAGCTGCAGAACATGTAGTTGAAATGTAGTTCAGGATGTTGCAAAACTTGGACTGCAGCATTAGAGGGAATCCTTTTACACTAATAGTCATCTCAGCCTGGGAATTACTGTTTGTTATTTATAGGTTTTAAAGAAATACCCTTGGGAACTGGAGTTATTACTGCTGGCTTTTAATTGATGCTCTTCCTTCTTTTTTTTTTCTCCCCAGAAATGATGTCTTTAAGATTCACTGGCTAATGGCAGCCCTCCCTTTCACAAAGTCTCTGTCCTTAGTCTTCCACGCAGTACGTATAATGTCTCTGCCTTCAGTTACTCAGCAAGGAAATAGAAACATGGAATCCAGGGCATGCTGTCAGGGAAATCTGCTTTGTGGTGGAGGAAGAATGGGAGGGAGAGAAGTGTCTTTCATATTGAAGCATTGGAACTCAACTGCAGCTGTTTGGTTAATTCAGTTTTCATCAACAGATTCTGGCTTTAAATACAATTGAGATTGTGGCCTGAAGTGATGAGGCAGCAAGCATGCATGAGGGTTCAATGAGTTCCAGGAATGCTAATGTTTTGGCCATCTGAGGCTGGCCTGAAAGCTTGAGCTGTGGTGTTTCAGCTACATGGCTTGCTATAAATGTTAATAAATAGAAACCTTGATGAATGTTTGAAGAATTCAAAGGCACTACTTTAGATGAAATATTTATGGTGTACTGTAACACACATAATGCTGTAAGCCTGAACACTTTCAATACGTAAAAGGCTCTATCGGATCGTGTTGACTTTGCCTTTCCACTGGAAAGGTGTCATAAACAAAGGTAATGGCAAGCTTTTCATCCTTCAGTGATTGTGCCAGCCATGATAACCACTCCAAACATTTTTGGAGTCTAATGAACTGAATCTGATCTCCAATGAAAATGAAACTAGAAAGCCTCTAGTCACCCAGTGCAACTGAAGTTGAACAATGAATGAATAAATAGGTTAAAAATGCAGTTGTTTAACTATAGCAAAGTGTGGGAGGTGTGTGGGAAGGAAATAGGTTGTATAAGATATATCCACTAACACTTGGAAAATTACCTCGTTATTGCTAAACAAAACTAGAACAAGTTAGGAGGAAGAGCTGAGTTTGCACACACTGTTTGGAAAATGAAACTTGAGGTGGCTGTCAAGCAGGCCTGTTTTATAGACATGGATGAGGTACTGATGAGCAGCTTGTAAAGTAAGACCCTGTATTTTCTGCTTCCAGATCGACTATCACTACATTTCTTCTCAGGGATTCCCTATTGAAGGCTGGGCTGTTGTTTATTACATCACTCACCTGTGAGTATTAGCAGATTGTGGTGGATTCAAACAATAGAATTGAATTCCCCATGGGGCTGCCACCTCCTGAGCAAACTGGAAAATTGCTGATTTTTTGGTATTGTGGTCTGAATGACAAGAAAACAATCAGCCCTGTGTGAAGGGGAAAGCTCTACTTACAAAGGGCAGCTGCAGAGAATTGGCACTTATGTTGGTGGAGGAGTAAAAGGATAAGAAATGCTTTTCTTTGTTCATAGCAATATTCAAGTATCTAATTTGCTCTTGGTGTGAATGGTAAGAGGGTACAGCTGCAAGTGTTTTCTCTTGTTCAGGGTGGTGAATGGATGACTCCCCCAGGAAAAGATTGTGTATATTGACAGTTGTGAATGGAGCGTAATGCTGCTGTGATACACAGTTGTAAGCAAATACATCTGCTTCACTGTTGTAGAATAAGCACTTGCCAAAATTATGAATAGCAAGGCATTTATTTGAGCTTGTGGCTTTACTGACTGTAGAAGAGAACCTGAGCAGAAGAGGAGGTGGGCTCAAGTCTTACTGCAGTATCTGTTTCTCTTTCAGACTGAAGGGTGCTCTTCTGTTCATCACTATCGCTCTGATAGGCACAGGCTGGGCTTTCATTAAACACATCCTGTCAGATAAAGACAAAAAAATCTTCATGATTGTCATCCCACTTCAGGTGAGGACTGAGCTGTGTCAGTACTTCCTGCCTTGTGGGAGAGCTGCTCCTGCAAGCTGTATAAGACTGTGAATCCTTTTCCAAGTACCACGTAGTTACTGCATTTATAAGCCTATCGGTTACAATAAAGTTGAGCTGGGTTTTCCTGGGCCCTAAGTTACACTTTTCTCATTGTACTGAGTATGAGATAATGGTGATCAAATAGTGTCAGCAAATGAGCAACTAGCTATGAGGTAGGTTTATTCATGCTGGTGCAGAACTTGAGCTGCAGAACAGTACCAAACTACTAAGCAGAGGTAATAAATGAAAGTTGTCACTTCTTATGTGCTTGCTGAATGGGCTTAAGAAATAAAGAAGGTGAGGGGAAAACAGGGACTTGTAGGCTTGCTGGCTCTAGGGAAACCTTTCCAGCATGTTCAAAGTGATCAGTGCGTGTCTCCTGCTCCAGGACCTGAAGTACATAGGAGGGCAGCACTTCTATTTCTTGTTGTAGGTAGAACAGCTTTTCTGTCTTTTCCATATGGGGTCCCTTACCCAACTGCAAACACAGAAATAGATTTACTGTTTGAAGCTCTTAGAGCTCAACTGTGGAGCTCAAACATGGTCAGTGTCCAGCTTGAATTATTGGTTTAATTGAGTATAATGAGTTTAAGCTTTTAGCTATATGTGTCCTGTTTATTTTAATAGGTTTTGCTCTTTTTATCTCTGATACAGCAGATTCAGCATAGCATATAACAAAAAGGACTACTTTCTGAAGTCAGTAGAAATAAGTTCCAATCAGTTTCATTTCTATAAATCCCATGAAGATGCTGCTGAATGTGTGACTTTCTTGACACAGAGCTGCAGTAGAATTATTGATGTTACTGAACAGGCTCTTTCTGCAACTGTGCGACAGCTTTTGCTGAATTGGCCACCTGTATCTAGTGTCTCCTTGGAAAGCTGCTAAAACCATTAAACATGTTTTTGTCCTGTAGGTACTAGCAAATGTGGCGTACATTATCATAGAGTCAACGGAAGAGGGGACAACTGAATATGGGCTGTGGAAAGAAATTCTTTTCCTGGTAGACTTGCTGTGTTGTGGAGCCATCCTGTTTCCAGTGGTATGGTGAGTCACTCACTGTATGTGTTCTTTGGTTTTTAAGTCTTTATGGCTTGAGCTGTTTCAGAATTAATGGATATTGACTGCTAAGTAGAGCTAAACGTGCTGCCAAAGCAAAAAAAGCCAGTCCTTTGGAGTCAAGCCTTCAGTTAACTTCTTTTAAACTATATATGTCTTAACACTTCAACCTTGTCTGTGGAACATGCTTGTTCTGGGGATGTTAAAGTGAAGATAAGGTAAGGTGGGTGGTGATTTAAGTGTGGCCAGCACAGTCCTTTTGAAACTTGGAATTTTGCAGAAGTGCTGACTCTTACAATGAGAAACAGGATTTTGCTTTACTGACTGAGGCTGGAAACTAGGCTGTTAGATTCAAAACCAATAGTGCTGCCTAAGATCAGTGCTACCTTCAGGCAGAGTGGCTGCATTTTTGACTTGAATGTTTAGAAGAAATAATCCCAGGGGGAGCATCTCCCTGCCCTCCCTTCCACTCTACTTGGCAAGGAGTAATGTTGGTTATATGAAACGCGACCAAAACACAGATAATTCAGATAAACACTATTGTTGCTTCTTGCCAATTAGCCAGAACATTTATCTTCTAAATTCATTTTAGTCTTAATTGGATCAACAGCTGGATATGAAGAAGCTTCTGGCTCCTTGGTTAGTAAACACATAATACTATTTTTCTCCAGTATTTTTCTGAGATGCGGAGTCACGCCAGAGTGTAACTCTTGAGTGTTTGTGAGCTGTTTTGTAATGCATGTTTGTATGTCTGTATAAAGACAAAATACATGTTGCTCAATAGGCAGAAGTAAGCTTCAGCTTGGCTTGTAAGGGTGGGTTTCAGTTGTCCTCATCCCCAGTTGTCCTCTGTGTAAGGGCAAAATCCTAACACAGTGTTGGCAGCCTTCTGCCAAGGCTGGAAAATGTCTTCCAAGAAATATACACTACCTAATTATCCCTTCCCCTACTCCATCCAAAATGCTGCAGCTCTTAAGAGCATTTGAGCATGGTAAATAAATCTGCAGGAATACTAACTTTACCTGTAGACAGACTCTGATTTCCTATGATCAAGGTGACTTATATAGTCACAGCTCTTACAACCTAATGCAAGAATTCATACATCATACCTAATGATATGCAGGTACAGAATTTGCTTCCCATAAAAGAACCGTATCTGAAGAACAATTGCAGTTGGGTGAGCTGTCATGTAACTGTGTGCAGCCACTGTTCCTGCATTGTCATGGTACCAACATAAACTGGTAGAGGAGCCTAGGACACAGAATCCTGTCCCTTTTTCATCTGGATAATGTTGCTGCAGCTGATGGGCCAATTCATGAACAAGGTGGCTAAGGCTTGGCCCTTGAATTTACATTCCTGCAGTGTAGCTTCTGTTACATAAGTTGCCTATGTAGACATACAAGCTGTAATCAACTATCCAAATGAAAAGAGCTTAAAAGAGCAATAAGATGCCAAATGCTTGGCAGGACTCTGAGTAGTAGCTCAGCTTAATTGTACAAGTGGAAAGCATTATGTTGGAAAATGCCCTAGTTTCTCACTCTGCTCTCTTCTTCCCACAAAGCTTTCTGTAGGCTGAAATAGGTTTTAGCAATCAGCTTTCTTAATCACAAGGTAATACAGATGCCTGAGCTGGGGAGATCATAGAATCTATGAATTAAGATCGTCTAGTTCAACCCCCTTCGCCATGGGCAGGAACGCCTCGCGCTAGATGGGGATGAAGTACATGCAGTGCCAAGCACGCTAAGCACAGCTAATTGCAAGCATACCCCAGTCATAAAAAGCTAACAAGACTTCTCTGTTCTAGAGGGATACAGTGAAAAGGGAGAGTAAAACTTGTAGCTAATCCCCTCTCTTTTTACTTTCATTTTTCAGGTCAATAAGACATTTACAGGAGGCTTCAGCAACAGACGGAAAAGGCAAGTAATCTGTAGTGTCTTTTCTGTTGCATGCAATAAGATAATGCCACAACTTCAAACGCATGGTGATTTAAAATACATAAACTAAAACTACAAATCTACACTGTCAGTGTGACACTGCAGCTTTTCCTCAGTGGGAACACAGGAATAACTTTTGGAAAATGAAATGAACCTTCTCTTATATTGCTTTGACCATCAGAACTTGTATGTGGAAGTCATTTTCTGGTACTTGCACAGCTCTCAGTCCTTGAGCTGGACATGACATCTTGATAGATTTGCCTTCTTTCCTCAGGCTTGAGTGTTCAGAAGCAGAACTAGAAATGAACTCCAGAATTGCTATTAGTCAAAGTAGACCCCCTTATTTCAGTTTCTACAGAGGGAAACAAACCTGGTTAGGAGACAGAACATAAACTGGCATTCAGTGTAACACAGTTCTTGACTTGTCCATGTTTGTACAGCAGCTTAAAGGACTGCTTGTGTAAGATTGTGTTTATTGTAGCAGTGGAAGTGAGATGATGGATAGAAAGCAAATGTGGCTTCTTTAGAGTGTGCTTTTCCTGCCTTATCTGCTCACTTTATTGCAGATGCCATCCATGGAGCATAGCACTGGCTTCCTTATAATCAGGCAGCCATTTCAATACTCTTGTCTTTCCTTTCTGTAGATAGACTCCTAGATCTGAATGCTTCTTCCAGTGATTTCCTTGGCTTCCACTGAGATACTTGTAATTCAGCACATTGCTTCTGTGGTCTAGTAGGTGAAGTATAAGGCTGGGTTCGGAGCTCTGCTTTGTGCAGACCACAGATAAGATCTTTTCTTGCTATCTGTTAAATTGAAACAATACTTAAGGTGAGCCCAGCATTTGGCTTTAAGATTCCATGCTGTTAAAACAAACAAAACCCAACCACTATAGACACACAAAACTCCCACCAAATCTGAAGGGGGAAAATATTAATATGTAACAGAAACCAAGGTAGAAGAGGTTAGTATTGATGATGTTACATGAGTATTATTGGCAGCTTTCTCATCAGTGTGCTCACGTGGGTGCAGTGATATTCACCAGTGACTTTGTTTTGTCTTGTCTGTTAAGCATATGTTCTGGAGTGCTTATGCTATTACTCTTAAAAGGTCTGCTTGAATTTAGACACTCCTTGAAGGAGTCTCTTCTGAACTGAGGACTTCACATATGTAAGGCCTGGTTCTTAGGAGAAGTCAATGTCTGTGATTGTAAATGGAGGTCAATGTTCCTGTAACCAAGGCAGAGCTGCTGGGTGGCAGGGTGGGTCTGCACTCAGCAACTAGTGCTCATAACTGAAACACAAACCCTCTAGATTTGAGGGGCCTGAAGTGATCACCCCATTGTCAATCCCAGCCTTGCACTTGGTGGTTCTTATCACAAGGTGGTGCTATGGAGTTTGCTTAACTTCAGCACATGCTGACAGAGCAAAGCAAGGTGGCCAACAGCAGGGATGTTCAGCGTAGACTGGACCTGTCCACTCTTCGTTGTAATGGGTGGAATCCAGATATGAGTAAAACCAAGCAGTTCTAGAGGATGTATCGTAGTGTATAATGGAGGTAAAAGAAAATGGAGATTTGGGAAGAACTGGTTGTATCTTTATAGCTAGTCAGTGCTAGGCACAACAGCCCTTAAGGATTGTTCTTGGTCCTCTGTTTTGTGTTATTCCCCACAGCTAATGGCACTTGTGAACGTTGCTTCTGGATCACCTACTGCTGTTACTATGCTTTACCTTTTGATGTTACCATCTGTAACATCAAGTTAGAGATGATCGATCCTACAAGATCGATAATTGTCTGTTGAGGGGGACTTAGCAGCTGTGTTATGCTGTACTAATAATAAAAGAATAGCTAAGGAAAAAATGTTGAGGGAAAACATTGCATAGGCTGCAGCAGATTGTTGACAGGACAGCCACAGTGCTGGGACTTGCTTCTGAAATACAACGTGGTTGGAGTATTTAGAAGCTGTTGATAGGAGCCCACGGGGAGCAAGTGAATGGCAACGTGATACCAGAAGCAGAATGTTACCTAACGTTGTCATGCTGCTAGTGTGCCTGTTTGAGAAAACCAAAAGTGATTTGGTTGCACTGTAATAAGATAAAATCAGTCATGTTGGGCTTATCAATGAATAGTCATGATTAGAATCACATGCTCGTAACTCTGTAGGCTTCCTTTGCAGGCCCTTTTCTGCAGAGGTGCTGCTCTGTGTCTTAGCTTCTCATGAGAAAAACAGGACCAGTGCTAACTCTGAAATCACCAGCATTTGGGTTTTTCCACAGATGAAGATGGTTTTCTCCTGAAGTGGTAAAATCTACCAGGTCCTCTCACATGCAGTTTAACTGCTGCACTGGCTGTGCTGTGGTCGGAGCTGACAATCTTGTACAGACAGTTTTAGTTGGACTCCCTATTGCTTGTAAGGATTTATTGTCTAGTATTACCTCAGAGACAGTTTTCACTGTTCTCTCACACAGACTTCATTAACTTATAGGGTGTCCTGGGGAATTATATACTATAAATCCAAGAGCTGTTTTTCCTGGCACTTGAGTCTTTCTGGTGACCTTCTCGCTAGTGAGAAAAACCTAAGGAAAATTGGTTTTGCTTCTTTGTGTCTATTAGAACTAACAACTCCAAGGACTTCATGGCTCAGTATCCTGGTGGTGTTTCCTGACTGTCTGTCTTGTCCTCTTCCAGCTACTTCACAACCTGTTTATTAGATAGCATTCCCTTGGGTCAAGTGCAGGCATGACTGCAGTGTGCGTGACTAGACTAGAAACGAAGCAGAAGGCTGTCGGGACTACCTGTCTTTCAGTCTTACAGTTGTGTTTGCCATAGACCTTTGTATTAGCAATGTACAATTACTAAAAAGGCTTGTTATATGTAGCAGTGATTTGTAGCCACTAAGTAATGGCCATTTAAACTTGATTTTTCTAAGTGAGAAAGCTGAAGGAATAGGTCTAAACCCAGAATCATCCAGAGAGACATTATGCACAGATGCTGTGAATTGCTGATGAAGGGTAGGCATGGCACAGTGATACAGCTGAGTTCGAGCTGTCTTGTTGTTGCTTTTTTCCCTTGAAGGTGATCTTTAAAGCAAAGTATCTGACCTACACAGGCTTCTTATCTTGCACAGCAGTGGGTGTAAGCATCCCGGTTTTAGAAGTCTGTTTTCTCCCCCCTTTAAAAATCACCACCTTCAGACTTAAGCAAGTGCCTCGCTGCAGCTCTTTGGTCTGTCACTGTATCTTCTGTCAGTTGGAAGTACATGCTCTCTGCCCATTTTTAGGTCTGCTTTACAAATGTCTTGCAGATCTAAGGATATCAGCCTTGCAGACTGAACTGTTTGGGCTGAAAAGCTGCTCAACTGCCACTACCTTGTTTACAGGCATCATGAGAAAAGGAAGAGAGAGAGTATGTTGTAGTAAACTTGCTTATTTTAGTTTGAAACTCAAAGTTGTTGGTCACTGGCCTTCTCTAGTCTTATAACCCACTCCTGTGTATCATGTCGTCTGTATGAGGGAGGATTGGAGGGCTGGAAATGCCGCTGCAGGTTTTATTCTGCTTGTACCTCTGTGTGTATGACGAGATGTGAAACTCAGTGCAGTCTGATCACGAACTCTTAGCTATTTTCCTGAAGCACTGCAGCGTGTCATAGTTGGCAGCAGAATTAGGGGAAATGCATTGCAGTGTGCAGCTCCCAGGCAGCATTCCCTGTGTGCTGTGCAGTGGGCAAACGATGATTAATGCTTTTACACTTGCCCCCATGTCAGGGAAAAACATTTGCCATTTTCAGTGTCTTCCTGCTTCTGTACCATGAAAATGCTGTGAACAAAGAGCCTGGTCCTGCCTGGTGCAGAACACTCTCTGCTCAGCTGAACTCAACAGATGCTGGAGGCAATGGCTTCGTGGAGGCCTGTGATAAAACACCTCCGCAGCTCTAGTGAGGAGGAGGGGGTAAACGTGCTCTAGGCAATACATGGGCATCTCAAACCTTGACATAAAGCTTTAGTGATTTAAGTGTCAAGACCTCAATGGATAGCACTGGAGAGCTGGGAAATGTTGAGAAATGCGAGCTGAGAAGTGAAATAGGCCTGTTGTGTTCCAGTGTGCCATTTCCAGGCACCCTAGATAGCTACCCAGGGTTGACGTAGTAGTTGCGTGTTGGAGATACATCGCTTATCCTGTACTTTGGACTCCCTTCTGACCCTGGTGGGGAACTTCTGTGCCAAGTGGCTAATGTGTTTCAGCATATTGAAGATTAACAACTCTGTGCCACTTTCTCATGCGTGACGCTGAGACTTACTGCACCTGGTTGCTTGACCTCTTCTTTCCAGTATAGGAATGCTTTTAAGCAGAGTGTTGTAGAGATTATAAAGCCATAGTTCTCAGAGTTCCTTCTGGAGTTGCTTTTTGAGGTCTAGATCAATGTGTGTGCCTTCATTCTTGGGGAGAATAGAAAAAAAAATTCATTTACTATTTGGTAACAGCACAGATTGCATCTCAGATGCACCAGAGTTAGTATAGCATGCAAAGCATTGTGGAAATATTTAGCTGTACTTCAGTGTGTTCACTTCAGATGCATTATGGTTTGGCCTTGCGTACTGTAGCGTCTGGACTTGAGCTCTCTGTGCCCTCAGCGCAGTCCTGTTATTGTTATTACACACATTCTAAAAAGGTCAGATTGATTCATCAGAAAGCTATTGTCTGGTGTGTAAAGCTGTTGTGGATGGTGTGACTGTTTTTCTCCTATCTTACAGGCTGTCTCAGCATTTGAAATTAGCACGGGGCAACCTGAAAAAGGGACTGATTATGAAAATACTGTGGTATACTGTTTTGATCACTGTGGATCAGACTATGGCTGACACAAGCTGTTAAAGTAAATGGTGATAAAGGGGGAAGTGAGGGAAGCAAGGTATAGATGTTGTTATAAACCTTTCTTGGAGGATGGCTTTTATCTTTTTAATTACTCTATGAAAGGGATGGAGCACAGGCCTGAACTCATTTGTAAAACCTTTGGTAGGAAGTCTCTGCTTTTTTTCTGGTTTTACTTCTCTGCAGTTAAGTACTGTTCCTTGGAGAATGGTTATCATACTTGAAACATAAATTTACCCAACCTTTACTGCGTGCTGTGATTGCTGCTGTGTTATCACAGCTTTACAGGTTGGAGCTGCAAGTGATTCAAGTTGTAAGTGACAGCTGCTGGCCTAGCCTCTGTCCTTGGAAATGTTGCTGTCAGTGTCTGGACTGCCCGGCTGAGGTGAATCGAAGTCTGAAAGCATCCAGCATAGCAGGACTCAAGTATTGCTGCTTGGAGCACGTTCAGCCTGGGAAGAAGCAATTCACAGGCGATGCCAAGCAATGATGATTTTAGATTTTTCTCCAGAACAGTTTGTGCTGTAACTTTGAGCTGTTTAAAAAAACTGGCAGAATGGTGTAGGCATGCATTAATACTGGCTTCAGTAGCTGGTAGTGGAGAGAAGTATTCTTGAAGTTGAAGCAGCTAGAGGAGAGCACCTCGTTGTGATAAAGGAGGAAGGCCGCTTCCAAAGGTGGCTCTTCAGTCTTTCTACCTAGTGGTGATTCTTTTTTTTTTCGCCCCTCACCCTCCTTACTCATGCTCAGCCATTCTAGATGTTTGGATGCACCAATTTATGACTCTTTGGTATTGATTACCATGATGAGTAGGTGAGATATTGAGCTGTGCTCTGTCAACTGGGAGAGGTGGCATTGTGACACTTTACTTGGCAGCCAGATCGTTGGCTTCATGATCCTTTCCTCCTATGCACTGCATGAATCCAACAGAAATGACTCCCCAGCTCACTCAGTTGTTGACTGTAAAGCACTGATGGCCTGGCAGTTTGAATCACAGCTGTTGAGTTGGTGTTCCTTTAACTGCAAAGCCTGGTAATTCTCATGGCCTGTCATTGCACCAGTTGGTGGCAGTTCTTGAAGATGGATGCGTTGAGTTCAAAATAGATCCTTCTGTGTATAAACTGGTATGTGGTAAATCACAGGATCTTTGTGGTTGCACTTAATGTAGCTCTCCTTTAAATAGGACAGTATTGCTTCCCTGCTTCACAATTTAATGAGCTTGTCCTGCATATTTAGGTGCTCTAATTTTTCCCCATGAAAGGCTTTTATCATTAGGTTATCTGGTAGAGAACTAGACCCATAAAGTCCATAAGTTTTTGCTATTTAAATGCTGGGAAGTAGCTTTTGAAAGGGATGGAAATAAGGGAGAAGTAGCTAAGTCAATGTCTCAGTAGCTACCAAGGATTTAGTTAGGTTGTTGTTCTAGCCGTTCTAGGTCTTGCCATCTGTTGCCCGGTGGAGTGCTCTCTGCTTCACTGCTTGTACTCTACAGACACAAGTCTAGAGCTTGGCAGTGCTTTCTGGAGTCCAGGGCTACTGCAAAGTAGATGCTATTCTATGTTCAGTGTTTCATATTGCAGTTCAGAAGGAATTATGCTCCCAAAACTGGGAGCTAGTGTGGCATACTGTGCCATAAGATTGACCCCATGACCACAGGCTTACCCAAAGTCAACCCAGTTGGTGTTCAGATGAGCATTGTACAGGAGGAGTTTAAGCTGCATGGAAACAATCCTTCTCAAATAAGGTTTGCTTTTTTCCTCTTGAGCTCTGACTCTGCTTTCTCTTACTGACATTCCCTGTCTTCTTGCAGAAGTTAAACATGCTGTTTGGAAATACGTAGCAGCCACTACCAGCACTACATCAAAACTACTTTTAGTAGCTTAGTTTTATCTACCTGTCAGCTAGTTTATGCCTTGTGTTAGTCAGGTGCTATTGTTATAGTACATCTGCTGGAACAGGGTTTGTATCTGTCTCAAGGTGTCCATAGCTTGCAGTGGTTTTCCTGGAACACTAAAGGTAAGTTGGAAGGAGACTCTTGATCTCTGGATTATACAAAGTAAGCTTAAAACAGAATGTTGTTTGTTTTCACTGCTGCTACTGTAGTGGGAGCCTTTAAGAGTTTGAGTGATGCATTTGACATTACCTTTCCATAAGAAAAGCTTCATTTTTTTGCCACAGGAAGTAAAGCATTTCTCTGGTAGCTGTTAGTCCTCCTCTTTCTCATGCATAATGCTGTAGTTTTCACTGTTGTGAACCTGGAAGACCTTATGTAGAAATCCTTGCAAAAATCTGCTTTTTGCAGTGGGTGATTTCTGTGAGGGAGTGCAGGCAAACTTAAGCACAATGTGTTGCATTTCCACATCTGATAAAAAAAATAGAGGGCTTGAAGTGAATACCAACCAGTAAGTATGTAGCAGTACTTTCTAACTGGCAACTTGTATGCATTGGCTCTAAATTGCATTCCTGTATGCTGTCAACATATCTTGGACTCTTTGCCTCTCTTGTCACAAAAGCACCAGGAGTCTGTGTTTGAGATGCACCTATAAAGCCTGACTCTCAAACCAGAGTTGACAGCTCTTCCATCTGCTGTTGACCTCTGCTCGTTCACATAAATATCTCTGTGTTCCTCAAGAGCTGATGTAATCTGTCCAGTGAACACAGGTTCGCCTGGGGCCCCAGCTTACACGGTTTGTGAGCTGAAACACATGCATCTGCTGGGAGAACTACTTAGTATGACTTCCCATTTCACTTGTAAGTTGTGACTGAGCTACAAATGATGGAGGATACTACTTGCTAAAATACTTCTGCTGCTGTTCAAAGGCATAGTGGTTTCCAAAGCCACGGTTACCTCAGAGTCGCTTGAATCAGCTGAAGGCACAGAGCAGGTCAGGAAGTAATCTAGAAAAGATACGAATTTTTAGGAGGCAGTTATCCTGGTTTTGGCTGAGATACTTCCTAGTAGCTGGTAGAGTGCTGTGTTTTGGTTTTAGTCTGAGGATAGTACTGATAACACACGTATGGTTTAGTTGTTGCTGAATAGTGGTTACCCTGATCAAGGGCTTTTCAGCCTCTCATGCTCTGTGCCAGTGAGGAGGTATGTGAGAAGCCAGGAGGGAGCACAGAGAGGGCAGCTGACCTGAACTAGTTAAAGGGATATTCCATACCATAGATCATCATCAGTATGGAAACTGGGGAGATTTGGGTGAAAGAGCAGTTGTGTGGTACTTAGTTGCTGGCTGGGGTTAAACCATGACGGCAGTGTGGCATGGCTTTTCTGGCAGGAGTGAGGTGACAGTATGGAGTTAGCTATATATGGATAGAGGAAGGTTCTATATTGCAGAGTGCATGCATATAAAATTTAGTGTAAAGATGATCTCAGTGAATTGCCTTTCTGAGAGAGAATGCCCCCCAGCCTAGGAGATGTCCAGCACATAGACAAGTCAGAGTGGCACTCCTTGGAGCACCCAGTGGGCTGTGGGACAAACCCTCTAACCTGGGATTACTCGAGTCCTCATTTTGACTACTTGCCTATTTGCAGACAAGCATCAAAAGAAACTGTCTCATTTTAACAATTTTCTGATGGACTTTTGTGTTCTCTTGATAGCTGCCATTAACCTAGCAAAGCTGAAGCTTTTCCGGCATTACTATGTTATGGTAAGTAAAACATCTGTACACCTGCATACAGAGTACTTGGAAGCCATTCAAGCCTTTTAATGGATTACTTGTTGGAAGCTACAATAGCTGGTGGATATGGTGGAGATGTTCCTAGTTCTGTGGCAGTGCTGTGCTTTGGCATCTTGGTCAGCTGGGTTGTAATCCTCGAAGCACCTTCCTGTCTTTTCATAGTGGTTGCATCCTGCTATCTTTAAATTGGTTCCAGCTATTTGTAATGCTTACTGATTTCCTCTGGAGACAGCTTGAGCTGCCAGTTGAATTGATGGGCTTGAGTAACGTACTGTAAACTTGCTAAAAATTAAACTTGGGACCAAATAGTGCCTTGAGATGCATGTGTGCAGTTTCTGATTAAGTCTGTGGGAGCCATGAGTATACATCCCGAGAGAGCCTGGGGTTCTTAATGATTTCCAGCGGCCTCATTTCAGACTCTTATAAGTAGGAAAAGTAATAAATTACAATCATGATTCTTCAAGTTCTACAAAATCGTAATACTTAAAGCATTTCCTGCTGTAACTTAAATATGTTAGCAACAGCTTGAGTCATTTGGATGTTCAACCAGCAGTAGAGCCCTCAGCCTACATCTTCCATGTTTATCGAGGAGCATAATAAGGCTAGTCTGAGTTAATGAGTTGCTTGGGAATTGCTTGAGCTATTTCTCTGGAAAAAGAGGTTCTATAAGGATGGTGCTATTGTTCTCATGCTTTCTTCTTTTCCTTCCCAGATTGTGTGTTACATTTACTTCACACGGATCATTGCAATTCTCATAAAGATTGCTGTGCCATTCCAGTGGAAATGGCTGTACCAGGTATTTGCCAAGAAAGGAAAACACATCCATTTATTTCTTTTTTTATTATTATTATTCTTTAAATATAACTGTACCAAAAAATATTTGACTATAAATAACTGCACCATTTTTCCTCATGTTATAGTACAACATCTCAAAGCACAGTCCCGCACCCTGTTTCCTCCTGATTTTTATTGCTGATGTGCCTAAGGCGACAGGAATATATGTTGAGGTTTATGTTTGTCCAGCCAGTCTGCTGGATTATACATGAGATGTCTGACAGTAATTGTATTATTGATTTTTAGTCTTTCAACTTAAGATGTCTGAAAGAAATTAATCAAGAACACACAAAGGGAGAAAAAAAACTCCTCAGGTTTACCTTGTGTAATTGAGGCCCCAGGGAGCCAGTAAAATATGCTTTTGCTCTTCCATGTACAGGCTTATTTGCCTTGTGACTTTTAAATACTTGGTTTCTTAACATATAATCCAAGTAACTGTGCAGGGAGTCTTTGGAATACATTAACTGTTGAAAGTACCAAAACAGCACAGGGATGATATTCTCTCCCCCCTCCCCCCCTATCTAAAAGCCAAGTCTTGCCATAGTTATTTAAAAGCACTGGAGTGATGGCTGGAACTGTAACTGTATTTAAAGTGACAGGGGAAGCTGAAAGAACAAAGGGCTTGACAGCCTTTACCCTGGGATTAATGATAACAGGACAGGAATTGCTTTGTTATTTCTGCTGTGGCACAGGCTTCTTGGCCCATTAAACCTTGAACCTCATGAATGAAGAGAAATGTTTCATGACCATGAAGGATTACAGGACTGAACTTCAATCTTGTGTTTTTGCTTGCAGCTGCTGGATGAAATGGCCACCCTTGTGTTCTTTGTCCTCACCGGGTACAAGTTCCGTCCAGCATCAGACAACCCTTATCTACAGCTGTCTCAAGATGATGAGGATGACTTGGTGATGGAAGCTGTGTAAGAACCTTCCCCCCTCCTTTTTTTTTTACCTCTGCACTTGATTTGAGAAAAATAATGTTTAAAACCAGTTTACTTTAATCTCTCTAAATCCTCCTTCGAAAAAGATTAGGATCTGCCCATGTGTTTAAAGACAAGGTGTCTGTTTGCTGTGTGTTAAACTAATAAAGAGATTTGTGGTATCTGTAGGAGCCTCTGAGCTGGAGGTTGCAGTAATGTGGAATAAGCTGGTAAAGCTTTTCATGAGGCAAAAAGATGCTTATGAAAATATCAAGTAAAAAAGCTTCTGTGTTTAATATATGTTGCTGAACACCAACAAGGCTTACAGATTGTCATGAATGCTTCGTGGTTTAGAAAACAAACCACCAAACTAACAGCAAAAACTAACAGTCTACAGAATATAAATGAGCCTAATGTAAGATCCCTTCTGCCTTGTTGTTCAGCCTTTGCAGAAACTTAAGTTACACTGAGCTGAGGAAATGGATTTTTACCAATGCTCTTCCCTGTTCTGTTCTTTGCTGTTAAACCATGAGGTACCACAAATGCAGTAGGACCTCAGTCTGTAGAAATTATAAAGTAGGGCTCTGCTGAAGTCCCTGTCATTTTCTTTGCAATGGTTTTCTGAGGACTTAAAAAATGAATGGCATTTCTGAATCTATAATAGAAACTGCCCTAAGAAATTCAGCATGCAAGAAGTGTTGAATACAGCTATAAATGTGGCAGACTCTGTTGCCTTAATAGGAGCCAAGCTAACCTAATCTCTTTAGTAGTCACACATTTCATGCATAATTACAATTCATGTACAGGCTCAGAAGCCTGTTCCTTAGAGTTTTTTCCACTTTGGCAAATCTCCTTTACTTGGGTGAAACAAATCAACATTCCAGTTCTTATTGCAGGGGGGAAAAAAAGGCAGAAAGTGTTTGCCATCATAGCTCAGAAAGAAATGGATCTTCTTGGGAAATAGCTACAAAGTGGTTTGAATCATAGAATCCAGCCTGAAATGTCATGCAAGGAGTTTAATTTCTCAGAAATACCTCTAGTAACAAAGATCTTCTTTCCAAACACATAGCTATGTTTGCTTTGGGTCCATAAAATCTGTCATTGTTGCAAGTGAGATTCAGCTAGTGCATAGTGACTTTAGAATCACAGTCACTTAAAGGCGTTTAAAATAGTTTATGTAAGAAACTGGTTTCAGTTTGGAAGCTGGTAAATAGTGCCTTTGTGATGCAGATGTTTGAACTGGAAGATGTGGTAGGATTTGGGATTATACAGAAATGAGCTTTATTCTTTTTTGCCTATTGGAATGAATTTCAACCTTGCATTACATGCTTAGTGATTTTTTCACTTGGGTTTTATTAGGACAAATAATATGGCACCTTTCAAATCTAATGATTTCAGTAAATTGAAGAAGCTGCTATAAATTTAGGAGAACCTGCCAGAAATAAGCTGGAGAAAGTTTTAAAGAACTAGTCTAGTGTTTTACATCTCCCCATAGTGAAATAGAGATGACTAGAAGCTCAAGGATAAGAATTTCCTGTGAGCCTTTTTGTAGTAAAGCATTTTGCCCTTTGCCTTGGGAGTCTCCATTGTTATGCCTTTTGGCTTGTTCACCTTAGCTTTGCTTGAATTCTTCTCATCTGATTCACCAGAAGTTTTACTCTTTTGGGCACATGGCAGAGTGCAATCTGTGTCTTGTTCTCCCTTCCCCAGCTGCAGCGGGGAGGTTAAGTTTGCACATATTTGACAAGCATGGTGTATACACATTGTGACAGGTGAAGCACTGCAAGGAAAGTGTATTAAGTTTCTTGTTGATTTGGTCTTGCTGGTCCTATTTTTGCTTTTATAAATATTAAATGTTGTTTCTGTAGGGGAAACATACCAGAGTTTATTTGAGCAAGTGACTAAGTGCCTGACAGCATCCTGACTAACCAGTGCATGGGTGTGTTTTGTCTTTCATGTGATAAATATCCTCTTGTCTTCAGAGGCTATGGCAGAAGTTAAAAGCCTCCATACTTCATAATGTCCTGCTATGTCTTAATGCCAGGTTTTATGGTTATTTTCCTCTGCAAGAGGACTTTTGTTAAAATCAGGCTCTTTAAAACAAGGGGAGAGCTGTGTTTTCCAGACTTACTTGTTTTCTGGTAAAAAAAATTAGGACATTTTAAGTGTAACTGTCTAGCTTATGCCTGTTTTCATGCAGTGCAAACTAGACAAAGCTCAGTCTGGCAGTAAATGTAAATGTTGTTAAGGCCAATATGGAGATCTGCAGAGTTTCAAGACAAACACAAAGACTAGGTGGCTGTGACAGGAGCAACATAAGGCACAAGCCTTTCCTCTGTAAGTTCTTGTAACTCTCAAAAATGAAGTATAAATCAGGAGAAGCAAAGATAACTTGTAGTAAGTCATTTGAACTAGCCTGCTTCTATCTTTGAGGAAAGCATCCCCAAATGGTGTAGGACTTTCTTCAGTTATACCAGGCTCAACCAGGCTCTTCAGTTATACCAGTTCTCGGTATGGAGAGAAGAGTAAGAATATAACTAAACCTGAACTAAGGACCAGTCTGTTCTTTTTCAAGTAGGGTCAATAGCAATTCATCATCAACAAAGTGGCTTCTGTGTATTCTCTGCTGGGCAGCCTCTCGAGCCCATTCTGTCAGTATGTAGGCATGTCACTGACAGTTTGTTAGATTAAAGCACTCTGAAAAGGTGCAGCCACACTTGGCAGAAAGAGTTGTCAGGCTTCCAGTCCTAATGCCATTTCTGGGGCATGGACACAAATATAAATGGTACAGTAGATGACGTGGAGGTGAGAAACGGGAAAGGAAGCAGGGTTTGGTTTGGGCTGCTTTATTCGTGCAGTAAGTTATTTCATCAGCTCAGTAAATTTGCTTTAAATGTTTGGTACCGAAGTGGTCTTCTAAGGTCTTGGTTGAGAATGATGTTCATACATGCATGAGGGGCTAAGGTATTTCCACTGGAGGAGGAATTGCCGGAAAAGCCATTAATGGTTTTGCTCTCAATTTGGTAAATCCATCCTACTGAGTGCGTAGATACTAACTTTGTTTTTCCTTACCACCCAAAACAGTCTTAACATAGTGAACTGTTGTGGTAACACTGACCTACCTTTGCTTATGCTTTGGGATCTGGAGTTTCTCACTGAATCATGAGGCAGCCTATTCTGTGCTGTGAAGTCCTGCTTGGTTGCTTTTCTCTGCTTTCTCTCAGGTTGTTTTTCATGGCAGACTGATTCATGATGCTCTCCATCAGAAGTGATTTTCTTCACCTAACACATCTTTCCCATACAGAGGTCTGCTTTTTTGCTCTATGGCTGATCAGTTTTCACTCCAGTTTGCAATAGCTTGTGAAGGCTGGCTGCTGCCAGCATTGCAGGGGTTCTTGTTGGGCTATAAAACTAAACAAACACAAAAACCAGGCGAAAAGACAGCTGAGATCAACCACAGTGGAGGGCTGAAGATGCTCCTGAATGCTTAGCCGTTGCTTGATACCTTGGATACAACACAAGTGGGAAGAATAAAAAACCCTGATATTTCCACAGCACATACCACTGTACAATGTTCAGGGAGCTCCTTTTGTGCCTCATTTGTGATGGGTATCCCTCTGACAGTCACAAAAATTCTCTCCAGAGATGGTTTAGTGAGGAGGATTTGTTACACTTTAACTACTGCTAGTTTGGGGGCTAGAAATGCAATTCAGCAAACTGCAGGTGAGGAACACTTACTTGCAGTATTGCAGGTTAGAACTGAAGCCTTTAGGCTGCTCAGAGGGCTAGAATGAGAACTGCAGTATGCTTGGTCTTAGTGCTGATACCCTTATATTACTAAGCATTAAAACATGTTGGCTGAACTGATTCTGAGAGAGAGAGGACTTGCCTATTGTACACAATCTGAGACAATGAGGATTCAAAAGCTATGCCATACACTTGTCATGAGACAAGAACAGTGCAATTTAAATGGTCTTTAAGTTTTCTTATTGAGGAATCCACCCCCAAATCTCTCCTAGTTCTTTGCTGTCATTGCTGGAGGGAGACAGTAAATGGCTTCTGGTACAAATGACATGACTTGACCTGGCAGCAATTTCAGTGCGTAGCTCTTTGTCCTGTCCCCCCTTGAATGTGGGAAGTGGATTATTCCCTCTTAGCCTTATCCTCTCATCACTTCTGTTATCATCTTGGAGTGCAATGGGTTTGTAATTGTATTAGAGTACAGTGCTAAAATCCAGGCTGTGTGCCAGGTGGAATCTTACTAGCTGTGACTCAAGTGGTAGGACTACCTTGGTGTCATGTATGTGTAAAACACCTATTTTTACATCCCAGTATGTCTGCTGTTGCATTGCTATGTTAGATGCTCATTTTTGGTTTGTAGTCCATTGTAATCTTCAGCTCCTTCCTGAAGAATAGATATTTAGCTCTTTACTCTGTAATTACAAAGTTGATTATTTCTGAAGACTAAACTTTGTAGCTGTCTTGCTGCGTTGTCCCGTATTTTTCAGACCATTACTTCAATTTGCCAGAATCTGTCTGCATTCTAGTCCTCTTCTCAAATATGTAGCTCTTAGTGTCTTCTGCAGATCTAATAAGCAAGTTCTCTATTCCATTACCCAGGCAATTACTGAAAATATCAAATAGAAGTGAACCTAGGACAGACCTTTCTGGAACCACACTCCGTGTTCTTTTGTTTTTGACAGGAAACCATTAAGTACCTCTCAGTGCAATTCCAATTAGTTACGCAGTACTTTGGGTTTGTCTAGCTCACGATTCCCCAAATTTTTTCCTATGTGACTGTGGGGAAAAACCTTTGTCAACGAGGAGAACTTGGGAGAACTTCATGTTCTCTGTGCTAATAAGCTTGATGTGATCTCTTCCAGGCAAGTGTTTACTAATCGCATCTTTCTCCTTTAGGCAACCTGCTTGCTTTTCTCTCTTCTTTTTGTTATTTCAATAGGGAATAAAGTTGCTGTTTGATCTGTGCTCTTCTGACCCTTTCATAGAATTATAGAATGGTTTGGGTTGAAGGGACCTCAAAGCTCATCCAGTTCCAACCCATGCCACAGGCAGGGACACCTTCCACTACACCAGGTTGCTCCAAGCCCCTGTGTCCAACCTGGCCTTGAACACTGCCAGGGATGGGGCAGCCACAGCTTCTCTGGG
>JANHGB010003310.1:5542-15920 GCA_026283785.1 Coracopsis vasa | reverse complement strand
GCAGGTTGCTCCAAGCCCCTGTGTCCAACCTGGCCTTGAACACTGCCAGGGATGGGGCAGCCACAGCTTCTCTGGGCCAGTGCCTCACCAACCCTCAGAGTAACAACTTTCTTCCTAATAGCCAATATAAATCTTTCCCTATACCTTAAGCAGAAGTTCATCTTGGCCTACTCTGAAGTGTTTGAACCACTGGTGATCTCAGTACTGCCACTGCTGGAGAGTCACTGAACACACCAGTCCGAATAAATTACTCTTGCAGTACATGAACAGAAGCTGTTATCTAACATGGAACTATGGGCATGATCTGAGTGTATCTGAAGATGAGTTCGCTTGGGTTATACTGTGAAAATGTTGTTAGCTAGTCTGATCAAATAAAGTATTCTTATGTGATAAACAGCAGGTGAAAGCACACAAAGACTGACAGCAACATCTTTGAACAGGACAGTTTGATGTATGCTTCCAGACATCCCTTGTGAATGCACTGAGCTATTGGCACTCTTTACTTTCAGCATCCAAAATAACCTTTGTAGCACATTTTGTAGGGGGAAAAAAATACCTGCATGGAATGAGAATCGTACTGTGCAACAGAGTAAAGCAAATGTCTTGTGCATGTCAATAGCCTGTTTTGTATAGCAACAAAGAAAGCTGCTGGGCTAAAAAGCTTGTGGATAGCCAAGGTAGTTCCAAGAGAAGAGTGGTGCTGTTCTGCCTGGATAAACAGTTCAGTCTGTCTAATATTTGAAGTGTATTATGAGGCTTTGTCATTCAATGGTCAGATTGCTGTGGCAAATCCAGGCTTGGATGGTAGAAAGTTTTCTTCTGTTTTATTGCTGTTACCAGGAGTTGGTGTGCATTAAGCTAATAAGGTTCATTTGAGGCACTGTCCAACTTTGTGTGCAGTTGTATAATATGTTGTACCTATTAAAAGCACTGCAAATGCAGAAAGAAGTCTTTTAATGCACAGAATTAAGGGTGTTCTGCTGTAGAGCAAAGTATTTTTTTAAGCAAGCTGCTCAAACTTTAGTAAATAAACACCTGGTTTAACTGTTTAACCACCCCTGCTATCTTCTTTCAAGTACAAGCAAATATTTGTTGGTTTAGTTTAATAGTAGATGGGAAGAACCTTGAGGCTCTCAAGGACAGTGGTCTTGCTCCCAGTGTCCATCAGTATTATGTCCAAGATGATACTCGGCCTGCAAAATGGTAGCAATAGGAGAGGCCAAGCATCGAGAGTGCTAGGTCTTGGTAAAGAGACACATGAGAAGTGTTAGTTGATATGCAGAGGAAGTGTGGGCTGTTGGTGCAATGGATGTGACAGTTCAAGTTCCATTCTCTCATGTTTCTCCTTTCTCTTCCAGGGTGACGACTTCTGGAGTAATGGAGGGCATGAAGAAGGTCAAGAAAGTGGTGAATGGTTCAGCAGAGCCACAGGGTGAATGGGAAAGCACAGCATGAATGGACTGGGCTAGGGCAGCACTTTCAGAGAAACTTTTTTAATTTATTAATATTCCTCTCAGTGGAAAGGGAGCAACTGGCACTTCCCAACACTGAAACTGCAGAGCGGGCTGTGTCTAGGGGGAGCAAAGCAGTGCAGAAATATAACTAGTCCTCTGATCATAAGAAAATGGGATCTCTTGGTACCTGCAAAGGAGCGTGAAGCTTTCCTAGGGATTTTGGGGTAGCTTGTTCTTTTTCCCCCTTTCTGGATTGGTTAGGTATTCCAAATTGTTTGCAGTCACGTTCTTCAGAATGTGTAATACTGATGTGGAGAGAGACCTTTAGTGTGTATGTAAAAGTATATATTTTATATAATGCGCATATATATCTACACAGTTGCTATGTAACATGTATGCTGGGAATTACAAAGCGTGTCAGAAGGTGGGAAAAGAAGATAAGAGATGTAAGTATTTTATTTTTCTTTTTATGAACTGTCCTTTTGGCTTGGACAAAGCATTGCAAAACAAATAATAGAAACAACTGCAGTTACATGAGAGACTAAAATAGGGTATTGGATCAGATGACTTTTGCCACTGCTCATTATCAGTGGGAAAGTTAAGTATTTTCTTGTCTTATCCATGCAGGTACCCACTTGAATGTGTCAGGTTTTCAAATGTATTGCTACATAGAAAACAAGTGACTCTTCTCCATTAAAAATGCTAGCCCATAGTGCAATAAGCATTAACATAAATTCTCCACTCTTCATGGAGTTGCTCTTGATTCACACCCGCCTGACAAGAAGTACACAAGAGGTGTAAGACTGATGCTTGCTTTTTAAGGGTCTGCTGTGCTATCTTAAACATTTAATTTCAAGCTGTGACCCTGAGCCCTTTGATCTGCTTTCTAAAATATTTCCAAGGTATTCCAAAAGGCACTCCTTTCTGGCACAGCAGGACCAGTACCAGAATATCTCCAGTGGAAATCTGTCCAGCAAACCTACTGCAGCCTAAATCTCCGGTTCACCATTATCCTGAGTTACTTGGCCTCCCTGGATGGCTGCTTGTACCTCTCTGGCTGTGCAGGATTGATGATGCTGCTGTTTGAGATGAGCTGAACTAGTCAAAATGGTACTGCCACCAAAGCCAGGCAACTACAGCTCCCAGTCCTAAATGGTTTTTGTCACGAAAGGAGTAGATTATGACCAGAACCCCAGTGCAGGGGAATACAGAAGTCTTGACTATTTGCTGCAAACTTGCAGTGGAGTTTTTACAGACATACAACAAAAGCCATGCGTGTTTTATCTGTAGTACTCTGGTGTTGTTAGTAAGGCAAGCTGGTGCCCATAGCTGAAGTATTAAGGCATAGTAAATGATTGTGAAATTTGGGGGAGGATGGAAGTGGTTCACTGATGTAATGAGGATAAGCTTTAAGAAAAATAAATCAAGTATAACTCACTGACCCACTGAAGCCTTAATATTCATGTGAAGGCATTGACATATGGTGCTGTCAAGCAAAGTGCTTCTATCAGGGTGACAGAGAGAGGTATCATCACAGAGCTTTGGATGTGCCAGCATTTTTTACAAGCTCCTTTAGGAATTGCTTGTTTGGCTGAAGGGACTACATCTCTGGGGCACAACTGATTAGAGTGTTAGCCATTACATTTGTTATTCTTTAAGTTTAGAAGGAGGATTTTCTTTGGAACTGCAAACCACTTCTTCCCCAGTCTTGAACAGGAATTGTAGAGCTCTTAAATGAGCAATCTGTACCAAGACTTGCTGTTTGAAGAGCAGCTTTGTTTTCTCTGGTTAACACTTCTTTTCCCAGGTGTTGATTCTATGCACCATGGAAATGGTAGAAATGAATCTGCCTGCTTTGATACCTGGAACTGGTTTCTGTTCAGGTAAAGCATAAGAATAGCCCTCTTCTGGGTTGCAGAGTTCTCTTCTAGGTTTTTTTTTAATCCTCAGCTGTAACTGCATAGGAGTCACAGCAGTGATAAAGTTTAACTGTTGCTGCCATTATCTTGCAATGATACAGTTTTAGTATCAGAATCAGAGAGCCTACACCACTAGAAAGACTGTTAGGTGACCTATGAGCATTTTAGACCTTCTATATGAAGAAAACTGCATATGAAGTAGCTGAGGTGTGAGAAAATGGACTATAAACAAAGGCAGTCCCAGCTCATCATATGGCTTAAATACCATACCTGAAAAACTCATCCTCTCACTCTGCACAGTTCTATTCCAGTGGAAATGTCACTGTCTTCATCCAAAAGGCTACTCAAACAGGCTGCAAACTTTGTTCAGCAGAGTCCACTGGAGACCTGAAGTCTGTTGGCACTGAAGTATGTAAAGGATAAGGATTTGCTGTCAGGAACAGAAGTGCAATAACGGTGTTAATCTGGACATGATGCTCCCTTAGAACCTGTTAATACCTTTTGCAAATGAGGTGTGAAATTCAGATGGGTGTGTGGCATTTCACCCCAAACCATGAGGGGCTGCACCAGGATCCCAGCATGTGCTGAGCTGGTTCCAGACAGCTGCCTGTTCCATACCTCAGTATCAGTGGAGCTGCTGATTTGGCAAATGCTTTTACCTTACTCTCAGGTTTCTGGTTTTTATATGTACTTTTTTTTCCCTCAAGTTGCATATGGTGTAGGTTTATCTGCCAAGTCCCTGGCTCACTAGTCAAAGACCAAAAATGGGTGGTTTCATTTTGTCTTGGCATGAAAAGCCATGACCATACTCTGAAAGTGCTTTTTAGAAGAGCTTTTCTTAAGTTCAGACCTGAGCTTCAGCAGTCAGCTGTACAGCTGACCTCAGCTGGTACTTAATGCAGGATGCTAACCAGCTGCAAAGGAGTAACTAGTGAGACCTAAGCATTAGTGTAGAAAAAGACAAGAAAGAGTGATAGAAGATCCTTACTGCAGCCATTTCCAAAGTGAAATTCTGTTTTCTCTAATGGAATTCCTTGGAGCAGGTCAAAAAACTTGTCTTACAGGGTTGTATGATGGATTGGACAATGGAGGGTGGAGAGGATGGCTGCGGTTGTGTTTCTCTTGCAGCACAGCGTGGTTTGTACTGCAAAGCATCAAAGGAGGGTTACTCCCTCCCTCATCTTCTCAAGGTGAACCCACATCTGCAGAACTAGCCAGTGCATGGCTCTATTAGTGGTGTAATACAGCAGCTTAGAGTTCACCAGGCAGGGTAATCACAGTGCTTGCCTTTCAAATGCTGATGGCTGCCTATCTGGTAGGAAGATCTGTCTTTCACAGGCAGGAGAAATGGAAGAGCTGCCTGTGGCTTACAAATCGTTTTGGGATGGATCCTTACTTTCCTGTTCCTGCCTTTTACTGAAATGAGCAACTCAATCTATCACCCTGTGAGTACACAGTGGTAGATTGACAGCAGTCCTGGAAAAGCAGGTGTGATGCAATTCAGCATAAATGGGTTTAAATGCATTCACATATGTTGCTGCAGTGGAGTCCTGTACACCCTCTGCAGATGAAAATGAGATTGCTTCAATCTTCAGTTGTAATGCAGATTATGCCCCAGTAAATCCCTCTCGATGATGACATGCAAATACCACTGATGCACTCCTCCCTCCCACTGTAACTGTTCAGAAGCTGTCTTCCAGAGGAAACCTCCTTGCAGTGCAACTGCCAGACTCTTGCATTCTTCAGGCTTGAGAATGTTTTCCTTGATGGTTCATCAAGAGATGTGCTAACAGAAAGCAAGACATAATGGGGTCATCTGGAACATTGCTGCTGCTCGCTCAAAACAGGGCGGCTGGAGCTGAAGAAGCCACACGCTGTCCTATTAAGATGCTCTTTCATGTTGTCATCTAACTCAGTGTGTCATGATCTGTGCCGTGCATTGTTCAGTGCTTCCCTCCAGCTGAGTGCCCTGTTCCTGGGTTTCCATGCTGGCATACCCTGGGAGCATGTTGTAACAATTTGCTGCATTGCAGTATTTTGTCTTGGAGCTAGCAATGTGGAAGGTGTATTGTGCTAAGCTAAGTGGACTCTCTGTAGCATCAGCGTGCATCCACCATGTATCCTTCAGCACTGCAACATTCCTTCTGGCCATGAAAGTGCATATCCTAATCACTTCAGTGTGCACATTTGAAAGTCCAATTGAAGATTGTGTTGTCTTTTTTGTTTTCCTTCCTTGCAGTATGCTCCTCTTACAGAAGAGAAATGCAGCCACTGATAATCCAGTTGACAAGAAAGGGAGTTTTATGGTTGTCTATTTGGAAATTGCCTGGTTGCATTTGAAGCAAATATTGGGTATTTGTATGTTTTGCTCTGAGAACTGAAGTTGCTTAGCTATTAAAATAATCAGGTAGTAGCAAGATACTGAAGGGAAGGAAGCCTTCTCCTTCAGCCTACCTTGTTTGTCTCCTTCCATCTGACCTGTCATGATAGCAAACAGACTTCTGTTCCTTTGAAGCAGATATGTTTTATTGATTCTGTGTTATCACCTCCAATCATCAAATGTTTTCCCATTTTCTCACCTTGGTAAAAGGAACATGGAGCTGTGGTCTGCAGTAGATGGGAGGCACAGTGATTTTTGAAATACAGCAGCACTTACACTAAAACCTGTGATCTTGTAACTTCAGTACCATGAATGCTTCCTGAATGCTGAGGTGGTGCTGCCCAGAGGCACTTGACCAAATGTTTCTTTGTGTTCCCTGGGGTTGATTTGCTCAAAAACATTGCTCTAAATTGGATGAATCTGGCTTTTCTTGTAGCTGCTGGATCTGATGCTGGTTGGGGCTTATGAATCGCTTTTACTTATCAATGTTGGGAAGCCGTATATTTTCCTCCCTTGTAGTTTCTCGCTTGGATATAGCAATGATCCTGTAAGAACCACCCATGATATGTACTTGCAAGCGGTTGGAACAGAACCTAAGAAAAATACTGAGATATTTATGTGTAAAGTGATGGTACTGGAAGAAAGTGGCTGAGAAAAGAGTCACTCCTTGTAGGTTGACTGGCTCAAGAACCCATTTGTGTTTTGACTGCAGCAATCCTGTAGAAAGGACAACTCTTAATAAACATTTCCCTGTGGGATTTCATTCGGTTTTCTGCTCTCTATGTAATAAAGTAGAGCCTGACCTCCACATTATCAGACGCACTTTGTCTTGCAGCTAGGATACTGGAGCATTGGGCTGGTACCTGGTCTGTCAAAACAGAGTATGGGTCTAAATAGCTTCCCTTTCCCTTTAGTAACTATTAATAATTAATTCTAGATCCTTTTGTGTCATTAAGCAGCTTTAGGGCACCTTGTACAATGTAGCTTTGAATTCACTTAGTAACCGACCTCCAAAAGAACTTCAGAAGACTTCCCTGTGTACAGCAAGGTCCAGTTCCAGGGGTCTTGGTGACCTGTAAATACCCTATTCCTTGGTTCATGTTCAGATGTACAAATGGATTTTTTTCAGTATTTTTTTAAGCTTTGTTAAACAAGGAACACAATTTGAAGAGAAGTGCAGCTAGATACGTATCAGGACGGTCTGTGTAACTTGGTTTCCCTGCTGTGATGCAAACGCGTAAAATAAAGATTGACCAGAAAGAAGTTGGATGCATCTCATTTTCTGCTTCTGAACTGCTTGTGACCAGGTTGACCTATGTGTTTCTGCATTTCCACATGCCTAACTTTCGTTTGCAGCCGTTAACATCTGCATCTTGGATGCAGGGCCAAATCACAAGAATCTTGTGTGAAAGAAACTTTCCTAGGGGGAAAGCTTTCTTGCCATTGACCCACAATGGGATTCACAGAGGTGCCTCCAGGTACTACAGCTGTGCTTGTATGAGCCTAGCTCCTCTGCTGGTTTTGGTAAGCTGAGCTTATGCACTAGTTTGTGGACTGAGTCTTGAATGGAAGGGTTTGTCTCTAATGGCTTTGCAGTCTTGGGCAAGAGGACGGTGGGCATCTCCAGGGCTTGTTGCCAATAGCCTCTCCTCATTCCACAGGGCTTGATACCAGCTTTGCAGTGCAAGGGAGGACAAAGAACTGGTGCTTTGAACCTTGGTGAGTGGATACAAATTAAGGGTAGACACCTGAATTATAAGTAATATCCTTTGTGGACCAGGCCACATAATCTCTGAGGCAAGTCCTTGACTTGTTTGCTTCAGGCTAGACTGAGGGATGCTGTGGGACTTCTGTAGACATGCTTGTCCTGAGACATCAGGATTTAACCATGCATTTCAGTTCTGCAAACTAGTTGGGTTGGCAGGGATGAGGACAAAGGATTTCTGTGAAGTGTTCTTCCTGATAATCCCCCGCCCCTCAAAAGCATATGTCCTTCGTCACCAAATGTACGTCTTCAAGATGTTTTCTACAGTTTAGCCTATGGTTCTCATTCTGCCACCGAGGGGTAATGCCAAAAATAACCTGTGTTCTCTACCCTGTAAATCCCAAGCAGCCGGTTCTGCATTGCCTCAAGCCTTTAGGTGGGTGGTGTTTTACCAGGAATGAAACTATATAAAGTACATGGGTTTGGGACTTACAAATACTGTGCTGTAGAACAAAACAGACTGCATGTGATGGAGGGAATGGATGGCTGGTTGTTGTGCTGGGGTAGCCTAGATCAGCTCCATACAGGTTGTTCTTGGATGTTGGGTTTCTCCAAACTGAACATCCTCTGCACTTTCTGTCTCTTGTATATTTGGCCTTACAACATCCCATCTTAAAGTGACAGCAGCCAAACTCATCCCTGTGCACGGTGCTCCAGTGGAATTAGCTGTGCTAGGCCAGAAAATAGCTCTGCTGTAATGAAAGGTGAAATGTGAGTGATGGGGAGCATAAAGTGGGTCTGTATTTTGGGAAGACCCACTTGAGATGGAGCATAGGTTATTCTTGATTTCTAACCATCTTCTCCAAGGAAAAACATAAAGACAAAGCCCCTGATTGCAGCAGAGCTCTTAATACTTAAGGTCTGTTGCAAACAGAGATTGGTACACTGTGCTGTATTTGGATGCAAGTTTATAGGTGTTTTCCTGTCCAGGGGAGGTCAATTGTTCTCCTTGCTTAAAGGGTTTTCTTCTAGTGCCTGAAACTCTGAGCTGTCTTAATGGTTTGCTGCTCCTTGTTGCAGTGCAAGCTGCCTGCTGTCAATGCTCTTGCTCTAGCAAGATTATCTTCAGGACTGCAAAGAGCTGCCTTCTCTTTAAATCTTGATTTTACCTTCCTTTGCCTTCTGACTGACAGACTCTAATGAGCAGGAGCGTGTTATAGTGCCCTGTATAGTGAATGGTCAATAAAAACAAATTGCTTTGTACAGCAGAGGTAATAACACAGCTTGTATTGGCACAGCTGATCCTGATATTAGGGTCCTTGGTTAGGAGACAAGGACTTTCATATGTCTTTAGTAACAAATGCATGTCATCTCTTTCTTCTTTCCCCTCTCATCCATGGAAAATAATGTAATTTGGGGTGGCACTGCTTTGTCGTGACTCTTTTCCCCTATGGAATATTTTTAGTGGAGTGGCTGAGACATAATAGATGAGATGCTGAAAAAATAGGGATGCAAGGGGAGGCTGTTACAGTGGTGGTAGATGGCAAACATGAGCATCAAAATGAAGGGGGTGGCTTAAAACCTTTTCTTACTGTTCCCTCTTGGGATGATTGAGATGAGCTTGGCAAAGGACTTCTAGCATCCTTGATGAGAGGAGCAGTTAACAACATGCCTCTTGCCTGCAGCAAGGGCAGGAATATTGCTAAGAGGGTTTCTTATCCCTAAGGACACTGTTGTGGGTGCTGATCTTCTGTCCTGGCTAAAGTCCTGAGTCATTCCTGTTAGGGTGGCACAACAGAATAAGGTTGCCCAAAGAAGCTGTGGCTGCCCCATCCCTGGCAGTGCTCAAGGAATCCCCCCCTGGCATGGCTGTGAAGGTATTGATCTGCATCTCCTGGGAGAAGCCAAACTTGTTCATTTGGGGCTGGATCTCATACCAGGAGGTGATGGCCAAATAGGAGGGGATACAAAGAACATCTGCAGTGACTGAGACAAGCGAACTGGGCAACGGCAGCAGATTGCAAGAATTAAAGCTGTAAGCCTGACTAAGTGATGACTAAAGAGAGCCAAGGAGATGTAGCATGCTTATAAAATGGCTGCATTGGGGGGGAATGGCAGAAAGGGATGGGGAATTCATTGATGTGGCTCAAGGCCTGAGCTGTGGAGAGGTGAGATGTAATGAAAGCAGAGAACAAGATGTTGGCAGAAGACCTTTTGCCAAAGAGATAGGCTTGGCTGTGAATGATCTCCCTGGAGGAAATGGAGACAGATCTGTGGTGTTTTAGGTAATCAACACTCGACTGGGCAGATCACTGCTAAACACACCATAGGGAACAACCTCCTATCAGCTGTGAGCTCCACCAAAGGCCCCACTCAGCCTTTATCGTTTGCTTATCTCAGTATGAAGTACATTGCTTGCATGATTTCTGGTTTGGGGGTTCATTTTTGTGTTCCTATTAAACCTTGTAGATGCCTCGAGTGAGCTCAGCTGCTCCATAGGAGGACCATCAAAGTACACTGTTAAAATGAAGCTGGTGTGTGTGCGTCCTCGTCTCTGTTCCCAGTAAGTCAGAGGTTTAACTGTTGCTGCAAAAACTGAGCAGGAATTTCTGCTGGGATTCACTGAGCACACAATGCCCGTGCGTGGCCGTGAATCAGAGCAGCCTTGTGGGAGGCGATGCTTCAACCTCTTACGGCAATGGAATCTCAAAATAGGCACAGGTTGATTTTGTGTGTCTGGATGTGAGCTGAGTTTGGCTTTTTTTGGCTGCTCTGGGTTTTTTTTGGGGGGGTGAGGGTGTTGGGGTTTATTTTAAAAGAGGGTAGATTTAGATCTGAGGAATAAGCTCTTCCCTATGAGGGTGCTGAGGCGCTGGCACAGGGTGCCCAGAGAAGCTGTGGCTGCCCCATCCCTGGCAGT
>JANHGB010003303.1:0-53292 GCA_026283785.1 Coracopsis vasa | reverse complement strand
TGTTACAACACAGACAACTTGCTTCTAGGCAGCACAGCTGGAAGAGCATGATGATCTCATTGGGGTGCTGCAGACAGCATCACTGTCTCCATCTCTCCTAAACTTGTGGCTGAATCAGCCTGGTGGGAGCATGGGTGCAAGGTCACCATGGAAAGGAAGGAAAAGGAGCAGCAATGCATCTTGAGCATGGCAGCAATATGGGGCTGAAGGGTGGAGGACATAACAGGAAGAGGAGATCCTCAAGCCCCAGTTTATCCAGCTGCAAAAGCTTTAGTTGCTGGGGGCTGATTCTGTCCTGTAGCACGCTGGGTAGATGCCTGGCAGCAAGCTGAGACTGAGTTGGGTTTGGTGTCACTGGTGCATGCTGATGCTCACAGGCAGTATGGGGATGGCAGCTGTGTACAAGCTGAGCTTGTGACTTCTTTTATGGCCCCATGGAAGCTGTAAAACCTGGTTGTTTTCTTTTTAGAGCTACTGATACACCTTATAGCAATGCCAAGAGCAGAAGTTTAGCTCAGGGACCCCACATGGTCCCATGCAGTCATGAGATTAATGCTGGGTGGGCTGAATTTCCTATAAGGTGTCAGCCCATTCTTTATGGAAAGAAAGATGGTTGTCCCTGTAAACCCAGTACCTTGGTCCATTGCACATGCTTGTGAGCTGAATCTTTCAGTGCAAAATGGATGGTCTTCTTTTATTTATTTTTTTTAGTTAAAATCCCACTTGTTTGGGAGAAAAAAGTTGAATGCGCTGAAGTTTAAGGCCTTTTCTGTGTAATAGGTAATAATCTATAGGGCATGAACTGCCCAAATTCACCTGATTTTTATTTTATTTTGATTCAATACTTAAAAGATTCATTGGAATGTGGATAAAACCAGTCCCCTACAGTGCTCCATGCTGATTATCACTGATGAAGTAATTGTTATGATGGATAATTGTAAACTTGCCAGGCAACTGTTCCTTTTGTAGCAGTTGAACCACCTAACATTAACCAAGAAGAGAATAATTTCTGTGTAAGGTGAGAAAAGTGTAACTGTCAGTAATAAAAAACATATTGTATGATCAATGTAAAATACTTTCCTAAGCCTATATGGGTATTGCACATATTTGTTTCTTTAATGGCCAAAACCCTCTTCTCTCGAGTTCTCCTCCCAGTGTAGGACATTTATGCAGTAATAGGTGGTTGGCAGTGCAAATCTGGTCAGTGAAAGGGTTTATAAATATTGCAGCTTTTCACAAGTGTGTTCAGACAGAAGAGGCAAGTAAATGCTACGAGTACATGCAAGTACATGGGAAGGCAAGTACAGGCTACGTGAGATAAAAAGTCATAGTGATGTCAGCTTCTGCTGTGGCAGGTCAAGGAACAGATGCTTAGACTCTAAGTGAGAATGTTCTCTGATGTGGCTGTGCTTGATCTGATAAACTGGATGGAGACACACCTGGGTTGCTCCTGCACAGGACATGACAGTATCCCTGCTGCCAGAGGCTGGATGAGAGCACTGGGGAGGGGGCTCAGCGCGATCCTGTCTGAGCTCATGATGGACATCGAAAACCTGGATCTCCTGGCATTTTGTTGTGGTAGTTCTGGTACTCCTGGCTGACGTGAATAGAGTAATTTTGCGTTGCCACTTTATTTTCTTTGCCTTCGTAACTTTGTAGTACCTACCATCACCTTATAGCTTGGCTGGTTGGATGAAAGCAAAGAGCAGTGGTTGCTTTTTAGTGACTAGTGAAAAACTTGGATATTTTTTCTCTCTTGGTCTTCAATAGCAACTATTGTGGGTTTTTTTCCCAAAATCCCTTCACTGAGGGTACTTTTGGTGTGAGAGCAACACAGATGCCATTTATTTTGCATAGTATTCAGTAGCTTTATTGACCTAGGTAGCACAAGCTCCAGATACTCCTTTGTAACTGCATGCTGTGATGCACCGAGAGCCATGGAACTTCCCTTACTTTCACCACTGATGTGAAGTCCCTGTTAGAGTGAGGTAGAGAGGAATTATATATTCAGACACATAAGATTCATCTTTTCTTGGTGCTTCAGTGATGGTGAAGAGATTGATTTTTGCTTCTGTACATTCCCCAGAGGGATGCAAGGAGGATGGAGGGGAACAGATCATCTGCCCTTCTGGCTGTGCCTTCATTCACACTGCCTGAGTAGAAGTGGCTAGGAACAAGTAAAGTTGTGATGCCTCACACCTGCTTGCATATTTGTGGGGGTGGAAAAGAGCATGTGTCCAGAGCTGCCAGTTCTGGGAGTCCTGCAGGAATGTGGGGCCCGTGACAGCTGATTGAGCAGGAGAGGGCTTGGGTGGGGGAGCGTGCCTGCACACTGCCTGCGGGAGTAGGTGATGGGGAAAGGAGGTGGAAAGCTGGCACAGACTCCAGAATGAAAATGGCTGTTTGAACATGGAATGCTTATGGCCTGGATGCAGAAATTAAGTCCTCTCTCCTTGGGAGACACCCAGTCTTAGAGCCTCTGCTTGGTTTTGAGTGTGCTTTCTGGGTTAGTTGATGGGAAGATCAGGTTGCTGACCTCTTCAGAGTTGACCTGATACAGCGACTGCTGATATCATTCAATTCCAGCAACCTGAGTTTCAGCTCCAGCAGTCCCTTGCACCATTACTAAGGATCAGCAAGCATGGGAGAAGACAATCATCTCAAGAAAAAAACAAGAAATAGCCTGGTTTGCACCAAATATTCAGTGAATCTCCTAACAAAGCCTCCTGAACCTTGACATTTCTGTTGTTGAGTTTTGCTTGGCAACATGTTTGGTTTGAAAGCATCTGAGTAGGGCTCCACTGAGTGGGTTTGAACAGAGCAAAGACTACAGAAGTCCCCAGCTCCTCCCAGCAATTCCAGTAACTCATGTATCAAGTGCTCCTTGTTTCCTGTATTAAGGATTCCTCAGTCTAATGGATCTGAATTCTTATTCCTTGCTTCATCAGGCTGATATCCCATTAGGATGCCTTTTGGACCATATAGTTCCTGTGAAATCAAAGTTCATATATATGAAGACGGCAATAAGTTATGCAAACAGTATAGTGCTGTCCAGCTGTGAGCATTGATGTGGTAAAGGAACTGGATAATAATAATAGTCATAATAATAATGATGATGATGTAGAACACAACAAGGATGTTATCTGCTTTTGGTGTTGGACTATAGAGAGGAAAATGGCTAATGAGACATTCCTTCTCTTCACAAACTTGTTGTCTGAGGATCAAAGATGTCATCTTATTCCTGCTGTTTTTCCTTACTGATAGATAAGAAGACCTTAAGTGAAGACCTGAAGACCTTGAATGAATTACCCAGGGTCCCCTGTAAGTCTAGGATAAAGCTGGCAACTGAGCCTGGGCTCCAGGTAGATCCACCTTTTAGGACATCCAGTCTCAGTTATGGAGCTGCCTCTTTAGATCTTCAGATACTTTCTGAAAGCTAGGAAGATGGGAGAGATTTCTGAGGCCATTCAGTAGTAAAGGCTGGTCAGGTAAGACTTCTGGGAAGGCCATGGTCTTCATTTCTTTGCTTCTCTTACCTGATGAAGGTCAGGAGGACCCAGGAGGATGCTTTGATGCATGGGCAAGGACTCATTGCAGCAGCAGGACTGCTTTTTCTAGCTATTGCCAAGCCAGAAAGCCACTGTCCCACAAACCTGCCTAGTTGGACAGCTTGTGAGTATCTTTATTTATTGGCATTAAAATAGGAACTGTGGGTTCCTGCCACTTTTCCTTTGTACACAGTTATCTTTTCATGCGGGACAGCTCCATCTGCCTTCAAGACAGGAAAAAGGATTCTGGAGAAGCATTGTTGAGTTCTGGCATGTAATTAGATTCGGTAGAAAAAAGTGATGCCTTAGGGTAGTGTTTTGATCTTATCCCATTGGTGTTTTTACAATTAAGCAGATTAAAGAGGATCTCATTGAGGCCAAATTCCATGTCAGGTTTTTGGAAAATAGCCTGCAGACAAGCAGGCACACACATGGGATGCATCAACCTGTGTATCTTTGTCTTCCTGAACTCAAGATGTGGAATTTACTGCCCCTGACTGTCATAAGATGGAAAAATCCTTACTGCAATTTCCAGGTAATTTCAGGGCTTCATCCAGCACTCAGGGGAAGAGTTTATCTCATCCTTTTCTCCCCTCTCCATCCTTGTGGCTGCAAGCAAGTGGCCAGGGTTTCTTGGTAGTCCTTTGTGACTGCAGCACTGCTGAGCAGATCCCTAACCCAAACCCCAACCTGAGGTCCCTAAGGGCAGCCAATTATCAAGTTAACACCTTATGGCAAGAACTCCACCTGAGAGCTAATTGAGCTGGATTTATGGGCACTGGGTTCAAACGGGGCTAGAGCCAAACTTTGTGCAACTTAAACAGAGTCCCCGCCATCAGGGTGGTGATTTGGAGCCCTCACTGATGCCCTTTGCTGTGCTTGCACCCAGCATCGTCCCTGGTCCCCAGCTGTTGCCCTTGAGGTTTACACAGCTGCCATGGGGAGCAAGGGGTGGTGGTACAGCCTCGCAAGTGCCTCTGTCCCGTAGTGGGGTCAGAGGTGGACACGTTTGGGCTATGAGAGGAACAGGTGGGTAAAGGGCTGACAGCAGGAACACTGGCACTGTTATTAATGGCCCTTCCCCCTGTACGTGCACAGTGGCGCTGGAAAACGCTGTATGAAATGCGTCTGACTGGGCTGAATGAGCCCGCTCCCTAAAACAATGGCATCATCTTGCTTTCGGAGATTGAATTGAAATTCAGTTTGCATTTTAACCCATGCACATCTTCTAAGTTAAAACATTAACACATGTATTTGAGTGAACAGGCTGTGATCAAGTCTTCCTCATTCCACCTGTGTGCTTTTGTCCTTCTCTTTCTATTTTTGGCTTCGTGGTTGGGTCAATGGGTCTGTGCAGCAGCAGGCACAAGGATATCTTGATTAGAGCTCTGAGGATAGCCAGTTATTCAGATCTTGGGTGGTACTGAAAAGCTGGGGGGGAAGGTAAATAAATCTTCTTGTGGTTTAACAGAAGGGGTTTTTTAAGACCTGGTAGAAAATGGTTTCTTGTTGGATTCAGGCAGTTTATGAAGACTCTATGAGCATAAGGGGAAAACCAGATGGAAATGTGAAAGAAGTTGTTGTGAGCAGGAAAACGAATTAAGATTCAAAGCAGTAGGTATGACCAGCCCCTCAGGGGTCTGAACTGAACCCTGAAACATCACTGACAGCTTAATTAAAGAGAAAAGCAACATGCAGCTACCGCATTTGTCTTGCAGTTGTACCAATGGTCAAGACAGTTTGCCAACAGTCAAGTGTTTTTTATCTTTAGTGTCTCATCCACATATGCATGTTATTGTCCCAACCTCGTGGGACTAAATCCTTCTCTCTGCTTTCATGGACCTATATTTCTGCCTAAAGATGGTTGTGGGACTGGCTATGGTACTACATAAGCAGAACTCGTTGTGTGTGCAAGCACCTGAAATACTTGAGGAAAAGGCTTTGCTCTTGCTGGATGGAGTGTCAAACTGTTTGCTTACTGTGTAACTGCCGTTGTTGGGCTCAGGTAGTGGCTCTGTGACTTCCAGCAACCAGAGATAGCTGACAGTGATGGAAATACTGCTCCTACCTGCTGGTATTAGGGCAGACAATCAGTGTGTCCATAAAAACCTAGGTTGATCAAGCCTATGGTGAGACTTGTTTTTTGACATTGGCAATACAAAGCAGATTTAAGGTTATTTAGGTACCTGCATTGCTTTCTTGTGGTGGAATAGATTTGGTGTTCATCTGAGCAACATCCATGAGTTTGTGGCTTTTATTCCCGAGAGGACAATATCCCCAAGATGCAGCTCAATAACCAGTATGTTCACATGAGTCCATCTTACATGAGTATGCCTGGGAGTTTGTTGTGCGTGATTGATATTAATCTATCGGATTAATAAAGTTAGGACTGAGAGAGACCATCAATGCTCTGCTGGAGCCCGCCATGCGATGACAGGCTGTGGAGCTTCCCACAGCGTGAATGAGACCAAATCCCACCCCAAAGATCTGTCGACAGAAAAAGATCTTATTTTCTATCGAGTGGCTGGCTTTGCACGTTTCCCTGCACAACTGGAATCATTGTCAGTTGTTCTTTTCATTTATTTATTTATTTAATCAGGGCTGTGGCACATCTTACATAGAAGCCAATTTGTGCAAATAAAAAACCCCCCAAAACAAGTGTCACTTGATTCCAGTCCTGAGGAATACAGTGGCAAGCCATCTCCTCGCCTGGAAGTGAAGCAAAGCCCAGGGGCAGCCTGCTGCAGGCTCTTTTCTTTCATGTGACTAATACACCCAAATCCCCAGCCCCTGGGGGCTCAGGGATCACTGACAGCAGTGGCAGGCTGTGAGAAAGGGGTGAAGGGAGAGAAACTGTGCTCTCCTTTCATTCACTAGGGTCAGCTGTCCCACCTGTTGCCCCTGCTTAGACATGGGTAGCAGGGATGGAGGGGATGGGCAGTGGCAGCCTCTAAAATGAAAACTCATTGAACAGAAGGAATTTTGTATTGAAATGAGAAACAAGTGGGCATTCGCCTTGCCACAAGGGTAGGGACAGGCAGAAGAAAAGAGACTTCTGGACACAGAGGCGGGGTTGGTATTTGCCTGAATCAGTCCTCTGAGAACTGGGGACCAGGCCAAGAACAAGTTTCCGAATGAAAGACTAATGACGGATGAATCTCAGTAGGTGCTGGGTTGCAGTTTGATTCAGAAACCCAATCCACTACCAGCTGTTTATTTAAGCAAATGCCATGGCTTCAGTCTGCACTAGTGCCTGCCTGAGCTTCCTTGGGAGATTTCCTCCATCAAAGCGACACCTCTTGATTTCAACCAGTGATGCTGCCTCTGGGATCTGCGGTCCAACCTGTGCAGTTCTTTTGCAAGGATGTTATCACATAGTTTGCAAAGTCTGCAGCAGGCATCTTTTTCCCACAGTCATGTGGGGTTGTGTTTCTGTGCTGCTCTTTAAATGGAAAGCTTTGTTAGGCCAGACACTCTCTGGTATTGTGTGGTTACAGAGCACCAACACAAAAGAGCTGTAGCCTTTCTTGGATACTATTGTTAGCATGATAAAAAAGCCCTGTAACACAGAGATTGAAGGAGGGATGCTCCATCACACTGAAACTGAGACTTGGTTGATGGGAAGTGTGAATGAGATGATGTCTGTGAGCAGCCCAGCAGAAGAAAATCTCTGTAAAGATCTCAATAATCAGGATGTTTTTTCAAAGTACAGGCACAGTTTAGTGCTTTATTTGAAGTTGTGTTTTTTCTGTTTCGGCTGGTTTTTAGTTGGGAGGATTCCTATGCCATGATCTGTCTGGAAGCCAGCCTTAACGTCTGTTTTCCCAGGCTGTCCCATGTGCTTCGCAGATCCCACAGGAGCAGGGGAGCATCCTCTACATGCCGGTGAGAAGACCAAAGCTGTAGCAGACAAATCCCCTGCAAGATGCTGGTTTCTCCTTATCCCATTGCCTTGTGCATCCCCAGGCTCCAGCATCTGCTGCAGGCAGGCAGCTGGGTGACTCGCATCCCCTTCGCGACCCATGCGACCACAGGGGAGACGAGCTGAAACACACTCAACCTTGAAACCAAAGAAGCCTCAAACCTGTCATTAAAGCAGCTGCACTGGCAATAAATTTAGTATTTAAAGAAGTTCATCGCCTGTTTAAAATGCAGTGAGGGTAGCTATGGTAACAACTTCAACAGAGTTTCATCATGCTGAAAAGTGACCCTGTAAAGACACGCAGAAAGGCTCCTGGAAGCACCAACATTCTTCCTCTCAAAGGAAAGAGTGGAGCCTGTTGCAAATCAGTTAGAAAGATGAATGTGGCAAGTCAGGCAGCTCAGGCTGCAAATGTAAGTAGAATTAGTGGTAATAAATGTTTTAAAATCTAAAATGTTAATAATATGAATGTTAAGATTTTCAGAAACCAAAATGCTTTTATTTAGTGTAAAGCACTAAAGGAACTTCGGTATTAGGGAGCAGGAATAAGGGGAAATGTAAAGATATTGGTACTACCTGATAAATGCAAAGGATACTTTCTGTTTTTCAGCTTCTCAGCTGACTTTCAATCCCCGTTTGTAAAATTCTTATTACCTTCCGTAGATCAGCTCACGCAGTATTCATGTTAAGATCTCTGCCTTCACCACCCCACTTTATGTAAATAATGGCAGACAAGGGAGCAGCTCATCTGGGGAAGGTATGGCCTGATGCCTACAATACCAGAATAATGATAAGGAGATCTGAGTGCCATTCCTGCCCTACCAGGGGCTCTTGTCCTGATTTGGGAAATGTTCATGAACTAGCTGTATTGGCTTCCTCATACTCTGATTTTTGTGCTAAGGTGTTCCATGAGGAACTGACTATGCCAAAACCAGACACCGCTTTTGAAATCTCTCTGCCCATCCTTGGCTGACTGTTCTTCTTGCCTCACTTGGGAGCTTCCAGACATAAGTGTTTTGTGACTTAAGTACCTTAAAACTGACAAGAAAAGATGGGACTTGTATTTTACAATACAAGATGCATCTAAAATCTCAAGCCAGTCTATATCAGCCCAATTCTTGTGGCCAGGACCATGATGTAAAGGACAGAGTGGGCAGCACAGCCTGTTCTGGCAAACCTAGGAATGAGTACAGTGGCTTGGTGAGGATATAGATTTAAGGCTGAGATGCTGGTCCCATTTGAAGGATGCTCAGGGCTGTAGAAAGTGGGGAGGCAGTAGGTGCAGTCCACCCTACACGGTGGGACTTGACAGCACTGACAGGTATTTACCTGGTCTGTGGAAACCATGCAATCCTGATTACAACTAAAGAAACACAACCCCTGTGAATTCCCAGGGAACAACTCTGAGCATGGCTGATAGAGGCCAGATCCCTGCTTAGCATTACTGCACTTGGCCTGAAGTCATCTTCCCATGGGTATCTTCATCAGCTGGATGCTGAGGGCCAGGATGAGGAAGGCTGGGGTCCAAAGAGGGAAATGCAATCAGAGAGGGGTTTCCAAATCCCCTAGGTTCCCTTGGGTATCCCAGCTCAGCACCCTGCCTGCTGGTGTCTAACGAGCCTCTCAAGAAAAAAGACATCAAACCCCAGGATTTAATATTAATCAGTCCAGATTCTTAACACCTTCTCTTGTGACCTTGGTTGCTAGGAAATCTGTGTCAATACACAGAAGTGAAGTATTAATAGAAAGAAAGAGCAGCTGTAAGAGCTCTGCACAGAATAGCACAGACAGTGCAGGGCTGCCCTTGCAGGACATGCTAGCCTGCAAAGTCTTCCAGGCTATATGTCTACCAGCAAGTGACCCCTGCAAGAGCCCTTTTCTGCTCCAAGCAGCCCATGCTATTAAACTCAAAACCAGCCTCAAAAACTCGGTCACAACATGCATACAGCCCAATGGGACCAGGCTCTGGCCATGCTGACTCCTGAACCATGCCTGGGAAATGTTTGGGCTAATGTGAGCTGGTCTGGGTCAGAACCACAGAGGAAATTGTGTTTGCAATTTGTGATCCATGGAGATGCAATGTCCAATCCTTTTGTTTTACTTAGAGATGTATCTGCAAAGTTTGAGGCACAGGTTGCCCAGTGGGGAGTGCTGAAGTCTTCTTCAGAGACTTTCCAAGCCTGGAAGCTTTGCTTTAGATCCTCAGTATTTGCAGAAGTCCTGATATGATTTTGGCAGGAGGCTTATGATGTGAGTGGGTACCCGTATCCTCTTAGGCACAGAAGATTTACAGGTTGCTTGGGGAGACGACAAATGTAACAGGTAGAGAACACTAATGTCTGACAATGCCAAGCTGGAAAGCATGGATCTGTCTCCAAGGGCCATGTTTCGTATGAGTCCCTAATGTCAAGCAGTTCATGCTGTTTTTCCCCACTGTGTGTCCAGTATGGCACACCTTGCACTGGAGGGGAAGTTGTTTATCAACAGCCATGTGCAATGGAAACATAATACTGCTGGTCCCTTAGGCTTCTTTCCTCTGGGGTGTTTTATGCTCTATTTACAGGTGAAGGTACAGGTACTGTGAGTGCAGGCAGTGTACCCAAATCGTTCCCTGCTGCTGATGTCTGACTTTGGGAAAGAGCAAGCAGGAAAACCTGGTGCCCTTGACACAGGGTGGTGAATGCACCAGCAAGGCTGGGAGAGAGGATGGGAGCTGTGGACAACATTGCTAAATCTCACCTTATCCCTCATTATGCTCCCCTCAGCTGTTCCCCTGGGAGATGCCATTTGGTGTTTAACAACTGCAGTGTTCCTCTCGCAAGGTGGCCATGGTGAGAAGGCTTGGAGGGGAATGCAAGGGGAGTCTTTGCTTGGCTTCTGCAAAGCTTTTCCATCGCAGAAGTGCAGCATGTCCTGGGGAAACTTAGTGAGAGGACCTGCCCTGCAAAAGACCTCATGGGCAGTGCGCTGCTGCCCTCATTTTAGAGGCAGATGACTTGAGGATCACAGAATCTCAGACTGGTTTGAGTTGGAAGGCACCTTAAAGCTCATCCAGTTCCAACCCCCTGCCATGGGCAGGGACACCTTCCACTAGACCAGATTGCTCAAAGCCCCGTCCAACCTGGCCTTGAGCACTGCCAAGGATGGGGCAGCCACAGCTTCTCTGGGCAGCCTGTGCCAAGGTCTCACCACCCTCACAGGGAAAAACTTTTGCCTAAGACCTCAACGCAATCTCCCCTCTGTCAGTTTAAAGCCATTTCCCCTTGTCCTGTCCCTACAGGCCCTTGTCAAAAGCCCCTCTCCAGATTTCTTATCAGTCCCTTTAGGCACTGGAAGCTGCTCCAAGGTTTCGCCTTAAGGAGCCTTCTCTTCTCCAGGCTGAACAAGCCCAGCTCTCTCAGCCTGTCTCCATAGCAGAGGTGCTCCAGCCCTCAGAGTATCTTCGTGGCCTGCTCTGGACTTGCTCCAACAGCTCCACATCCTTTTTACAGAAGATGAAGCTGTTTGTTTGGCACAAATCATGCGTTAGGGAGAGAAAGAGCTGGGAAAAGGTCCCACAACTTCTCCTGTGCTCTATCTGCTTGATCGTGGCTTTTCCCTTAGGCACAAAGGGTTAACAGAAATCGGTTCTGGATCAGTGTCAGAGGGAGCAGTGACAGCTCCGGCGCCCTTCTGCAGTTTCAAGTAGTCGGCAGGTCTTCAACGGCTCCATACTTCCACCTAGTGACGAAATGCAGCTGCTCACACCTCCTGCTATGCATCCTGTCTGGTTGCAATGACGGAATGCTTCTCAGATGCCCAAAGCTGAGCCTGTCCATAAAGCTATTTCCACTCACACGCCTAAAATCTGAAACCTCCAAACAATTAACAGCAAACAAACAAAAGCAGACCGCCTGGGACGATGCTTTTGAGCAGAACTTTCCTTCAACAGGAAAAAGATTGCTTGCAAGCATAATACAAACATTCACTCGTTCATCAAACTGTATTGCTTTCCTCTTTGGTGGGTAATCATACCAAAACACAGTCACCAGCTTGTAGTAGAGGAGTATTTACACTTCATATAACAAGGCTCCTGTGTGACTTGACCATTCCTTCCTGATTTGTGGCTTGTGTTTCTGGCTTCTCATAGTTTCACAGAATCATAGAATGGTTTGGGTTGGAAGAGACCTTAAAGCTCATCTGGTTCCAACCCCCTGCTACAGACAGGGACACCTTCCACTAGACCGGGTTACTCAACCTTGCCTTGGACATCCAACTTAGCCTATTAAGGTCAGTGTTCTTCACCAGCTTCCCTCTTTCTTTTCATGTTTCAGCTCCTTCAGGGGGATGGTTCTTTATGCAGTGTCTTACCTAATCAGTGACTTCGTGTGAAGAATAAAACCCTTGTCCCAGTCAAATCCTTTGGATCTGCAAATCAGACATTTTGTTGAGTTTTTCCTATGTAAAACATTTCCTTAGGAATGGGTCATAAATTGTATACAGAATGACAGAGATGAACACTCTTTTTTTTTTGCTCATTATGATTTAGACTTTGACAGATGCTGGGAGCAGAAATGTCAGAGCCCTGAGAGCAGCCATAAGCTTTAACAACCTCAATCAGCCTCACCTGGGACCCCATCCACACCCTACCCATGGGCAGGAGCCCTGTTTAACCTTTGTTTTGGGCCTGTAGTCTTTTTCTGAATGCCGGTCTTCAGTTTCATGTCTAGTCCTGTCTTCTATCTGGGTCATTGGTCCATGTTGTAATTGCTCCTTCAGCCCTGCGTCATCTTGCTCCAGATAGGGCCTCTTAAAAGGACCATGGACCTGGTCCATGCTCTTGTTTGGGGCTGTCAGTGTACCCTGGTACTAGCAGGTACTGGCTCTGTCTGCTCTGTTCAACTTATCATCTTTTAACTGTTTCTGCTTTGGCAATACTTTTTTGTTTGAGAATTCTTTCAAATGTATTCTTTCTTCTGACCGTGCTGCCAGTGTAGCTCCAGCTAACAAGTAAACAACGTAGACTACTGAGCAGGATAGGGTTGACTTTCATTGAGTTCCTGTAATCATTGGCTATATGCAGCTGAGACACTGAGGTTGAGACATTGGCCTAAGAATAAACCAAACACAACTGGTTCCACTGCTGGGCAAAGCTCCAGAACTTCCCTGAAGGTTGATTGCCTGTGAGTTTGTGCTTCTGTGTCTCTGAATTGAGGCTAAGTAAGAACAAGCAAGCCTGTTTCACCTCCCTTTGGGGATGAGGTAAGAGCACGCATACATACTAGTGCATAGTAACTCATTAAACTGTAGTTATGCTGTGGTGTCTGAAAACTTCCTCTGGATTCCAGTGGAAACTTCCATGAAGGCATCCATACCAGTGCAGGGGATCAATGACCCATTGTGTTTTTGGTGGCTCCACCAAAAAAAATCTGGTCTTCAAATAGATGAGTGCAGAGGCGGCAGTCAGGGTGATGGTCAGTAATTCATCACCCAGTGTAGGCTGAGTTGGCTCTTCCGTGCTGTCGGTGGAGGTGCATGGCTCTCTCGGGGTGAATGATAACACTCAGTCCACTGCATTCTTTTCCACTGCTGACTGTACAATGGCCTGCAGGGATGTATGTACTTGCGATGTGGTACGAGGTCTGAACACCCTTTGGGCAGACTTCCTGCCAAATGCAGACACTGTTGGGAATGCCATGGAAAAATTGGATTAAGAGTATATAAGGAAACCTTGAAATCCACTGGCTATGAAAGCCATTCCCAGATTGGGTATCAGCAGAGCAAGAAACTATTTCATCAGTTTTTCTGTCATGTTATGATGGAAAAAGAAGATGAAATGGATTTGTTGTCCTTCTCTTGGAGAAGCTAGTCATATACGAATGAGAGAAGAATTCCAGGTTACTCTCTCTATGGTCATTAAAGACTTGGAACAAAACAGTTAATAGCGCAAGTAGCTTAGGTTAATAATTAAGCATGCCCAATGGAGGGCTCTGAGCTGTCTGTGATAGGTATTGAGCCTTTTGAGAAACTAGTCTGGTGGGTTTCTGCACACTGTGACTCAGTTGCCTACTAAACTGAGTGCCCAACACAACCTTAGACTAAAAGCTGTGATAGAGCTGGCATCAAAGGGATGGAGCAGATATGCTGATATCGGAGCCTCTGGAGGAATGGAAGAACATCAACTTGAATAAGGTAATACCAGAAAAAATAAACCTAAATGATCTTTTATGCACCTGCTTTTAAATGCAATTTTCACATGCATCAGGGCTCCATCTGATCCCTAAAAATTACAGTTATGTTCAAATGTGCCAGAAATATAGGGAGAAGAGTTACAGTAGGTCTTGTGGTAGAGTAAGCAATAGAAGCTTGGGGTTGGACTAGATGACCTTCCAACCCAAACTATTCTATGAAGCTTATAAGTTGGCTTCATGGGGACAGTGTATTTGCCATAATTATGGGGTAAGTAAAGCTTCTGTCCAACTCACTTCTGTTACTCTCCTGTTGTATCTTTCCTAGGGTGCTAACCCACACTTCTTTCTCTGTGCATCCCTGCTCTTCCCTAGCAGTTCTGCAGAGGCTTTTTATATAAGATTTCATGACCATGATGGATGATCTTAAAACCATGTTTATGGTAACAGCAACTGGGGAAGAAGCATGTGAAAAACAATAGCAGCTTTGCTATAAGGTTTGCCTTTCCTGGAAGACCAAACAGCAGATTTAGTTTCTTTAACACCTGCTATGGATGCATTCATTTCACTCTAATCTTGCAAAGTCCACACTCTTAAGGGAGGGAGAGTTGCTTTAGAGGCTGCACAGTATTTACTTTAGCACCTGTTTTAGACCAGGAGTGCACTTTTGAAGCAAGTCTTCTCATCTTCATATAAGGTGGTATGTTTCACACCACAGAACTGTCTCAGTGAACAGATGCCAATCCTTCTGGATGAAATCGAAGATATGCTCCAAACAATGCTCCAGCCATTAATGGATGTTCACTCCTTGGTACTAGGCTAGGGCTAGTGCCGTGTGTAACACCCCTAAATGCTTGCTATGTGGATGTTGGGTCTTCAGCATGGGTTGTTTTTCTCTACACACCTACTTCAACTGGGTTGTGCAACAAATGTGGACATGACTTTATTTTGGATTTTGTCCTTTTCTATCATCACCAATGCTTTGCTGCCCAATACTGAGCAATTATTCCCATTCTCTATTCATTTCGTCCTTTTCCATTATACACTGCCTCATACAGTGATTATTTTTTTCCATATGAGTGCAAAACCCAGGTTGAAGGCAGTAGAATTTGATGGTCTATATTTTTAAATGTTACAACAGTTCCTGGAATGGACTTTGTAAAGGCAATGTGTGATATGTCTGGCTATGATAGCAAGCAAGACCAGGGCATGTAATAGTCTACAAGAACTTAAAAGTTTATTTCCTTAGATTATTGGAGCAATTCGCAACTGTTGTGATCAAGTCTACCAGTAGTGTTCTAAACAGTAACTAGGCACACCTGAGGAGCCAGCATGGGCCATTCCCAGTTTGGGGCTAGCTGTTTAAGGCTAGAGAGCTTAATAATATAGTCAAGTCCTGTTATTTGGATTTGAAGCTGGAGAATGACCGTGGCATCATGAAGTTTACTGTAATAAATGCAACAATTTTTGCATGAAGTAGCACAGAGCTAGGAGAGTTTAGCACCATCAGCTTTGAATTCTGTAATTGCTTTCACCAATTCACCTGTGTTTAATTAGAGTCAGTCTCCTAAAACACGGTCCCAGTAGGGTAAAGCTCATCCTGAGCTTGGCTGGAAATTGGCCTGCTAACAGGGGCATATGTTCTATATAGGTGTGTTGAGTGTGAGGAAAACCAATATGGTTTGCCATATGCTGATCTTTTTTAATGTGTGAGAGGTGAATCGGTGTTTTCTTTGTGATCTGACATTGTGATCCATGTTGCCTGCTATAGCACAGACCATTGTTCCCACAGGCTTTCAGTGTGAAGAAAATACAGATGTGGTTTGTTTTAATATTACAGGGAGGTCCTAAGGCCTCAAGTCATGATCCTGAGGCCAGACTCTTCTGAAATTCCCATCCAAAGTTCAAGATGAACCCTTGGAGATCATCTTTTCTGGGTGCTGAGCTGATATTCTTTGCAGGTGGGTGATAGAGACGTGTTGTCTCCAATCACGCTGGTCATACAACGCAAACAAAATTCAGTGCCTCTGAGTTGAATATATACTGATTATGAGATATGGAGAAGCATCTTTTAAAGGTTTTGAATACCATGAGATATTGACTGAAGCATACTGGACATTGTCGACCCTTATCAATGTTTTTTCATGGTATTATTTCCATAGCTACTGGGGATTTCTGGATTCATTCTTAATTTTCCTTGTCCTATGTGGGTTCATCTTATGCCTTGAAAGTTGATTTTCATTCGCTTGATGATAGTCATATCACTGTTTGCATGTTGATATTAAGGGTTCATGATGCAAGCACCCCTTATATTTGGCTTCAGTGAGATTGCATTCACATGCTGACAAGAAGCTGGAAATTTCCTGAAATGCTAAGCAGGAAACTGGTTATCCCTGTAAAAAGACTTCTGGAAAATTCTGATCATTGCTATAAGAAAAAGCTCAACAAAACAGCCACTGGTTCATCTTTATTAGTTTCGGAAGATGAGGGTCCCCAAAATAGATCCTAAACTGTCTTAAGAATATGATGTCTTTGGGAAAAGCATTGAATAGGAAGTTACATGTGACTTAATTCCGTGAAGCAGGATTTCCTTTCCAGGCCTGTGATTTGTTCGTAAAGGCTTTGGTAAGAAAGAGCTGGACAGGCTGTCTTGGAGTCAGAAAAGGAATTGTTTTGTGGGCAGTCCTAAGTTTGGGACAATGTATGGAAGTCAGCAAACATGTTTCTTGAAGAAATAAACATGAGGTTTACCATCTTTATTTTAATTCTTGAGGAGGACAGGAGGCTCAGACTGTAGCTTGGTTCACCGAGTCCTGAAGGCATCAAAACCCCCCTGAAGGGAAGCAGGACCATTACATGGGGGAGAGAGTTGGGGGGGAGGGGAAAGAAGGATGAGCAATATGATGAATATGGATAACTGAGCAGAAATGAGATGAAGGGTGGGATCACAGGGGGACTGCTGGCTTAACACTGTCCCATCTTGAATGATGTTTGCATTACACTTCAGCCTGATGTAGCTGGGTTATTTCTGCAGTGACAGCCACGGGATTGATCGTTAAGCCCCAAGAGGGCAGTGTCACTGGAGGAACGTGGATTACTCTTACGCTGGATGGTGAGTTTTAAACTCTTATGAAGCATGTGTTAAACAGAATAGGTTCAATTCTGCCATTTGTGGTTGGAGGGACAAACCCTAAGAAATAGAGCGATTGCCTGTGGCACCCGTAACATGAAATCAGCTTGAAATTAATAGTTCATAAGTTATTGCTGATGGGTGTTTGTTTTTAAGTTCTTTCTAAACTACTGAAGTCAGATTTTTACTTATTTTTGCAGACATATAGCTAGAAATTTCTTCCCTGCTACCCTTTTCTTTGAAGAAAATCTTTGTTCTTAGGTCCTGTGATATTGGAGCTTTAAAAACACTAATGATAAACATGAGATCAGAGTAAAAATCACAGAAATTAATATGCCACACTTATTTGGGCCCAAAACCAACTGTACAAAGCTAGGTCTGATTTCCTGCAGTGATGAATATTGATTCGTTGGGAAGAGTTGGTTTCTGAGTTGTATCAGTCTTATTTGAATATTGTGAATTCTCACAGAGATGATAAAATAGAGAGCAGAAAGGAAGCTCAGGTCTTCAAGGGAGGTGTTTCCCCAACAGCACTGTATGGCGACAAAGACAGTTGTAGCTGGGATCTTGCAGTTCAAGCAGAGTTATCTTCTTTTGGTGAGGGGAGTAGACAGCCAGGCCTTGGGAGAAGCGGAAAGAACTTTCCTGGGACCATGGAGAAATATTTGCTGCAAGTTGAGAGACTACTGATGTCATTGAAAATGAGTCTGTGGGCTGGGAACCACCAGTGAAGATTGTGTGCAAATGGAGTGTTGTTTGTAAGCCTTTTTCATTTCTAGTTAAATTTGATTATGCTACAAAAGTTAGACTTACTAGTTTATGTTCACATAAAGCTTGACTTTCTGAAGACTCAAAGCATTTGATCCTGTGGATAACTCATTCTAAAGAAATAGGTTAAGTAGGTCCACCATACAGCACAGGCCAGCTTCAGGTCCTGTCAGCAAAGCTGTGCAAGGCAGTGGCAACTGCAAAGACTGGCAAGTGGTACTGATTTTGCGGGTGGTTTAAGTATCTGTGGGCATGTGTATGTTCCAGAATAGATGGCTGAGGCAATTCCAACTCCCAATATCTGTCAAGCTCTGCAGCAGAATACATGTGAAAGAGACCAAATACTGTATTAAAGGCAAAACCTCGTGCAACTGCACTGTGGGATGATCTTGGGTTTATGTGTGAACTGGTTTTGGCTGGGATAGAGTTAAATTTCTTCACAGTAGATTGTATGGTGGCATGTTTCAGATTTGTGCTGAAACAGTTTTGATAACACACAGATGCTTTAGTTATTGCTAAGCAGCGCTTATACAGCATCAAGGTATTTTCTGCTCGTTACACCACCATGCCAACAAGTAAGTTGGAGGTGCACAAAAATTTGTGAGGAAACAGCTGGGACAGGTGATCCATCTGACTAAAGGGATATTCCATAGCATATGACATCACATTTAGAAATAAAACTTGTGGAGAAGGTTGGCAAAGTGGGGCCACTGCTTGCGGACTGGCTGTGCATTGGTCAGTTGGTGGTAAGCAATTATTTTCATTCACATCACTTGTCTGTCTTGGATTTTATTTTCCTCTCTATTTTTTCTCTTTTCCTTACACATTTAATATTATTATTTCTCTTTAATTATTAAACTGTTTTTATTCTTAACCCACACATTTTCTCACTTTTACCCTCACTCTCCCATCCCACTTGGGGTAGGGAGTGTGTGAGCAGCTGTGTGGGGCTTAGCTGCTGGCTGGGGTTAAACCACAACAATATGAAATTGCACAAATATGATTTAAAAAAGAAAAAGATTAGGAGCAATGCTCAGAGCCCTTAAAGAGAAGCTAGGTTGCACATTTAGAAATTCTTGTTATCTAAATATGATTAATCCTGTCCTCACAGAGCTCTTCTGATTGACTTTGATTGTTTAGGCTCAAGATCTGACCAGCTAGAATGTGTCTCTTCAATCAGCGCATCCCATCTGGAGGTGTTCTTGGTGAATCCAGACCTGCCCAGGTTGCCCTGTGATGTCTCTCCTCTGTATTTTGACTTATGCACTATAAGATGCAGAACAAGGTATGATCCACAACTTTAGTGTGGGGTGAGACCTTACCATTTGTCTTGTAGAATCCTCATCTTCTTTCAGTGTCTGTACAGGCAGTTTGGTAGTTGAACGAATTCTTGTGGGTGCCCCTCAAACTGTGTTGCATTTATTCTTGTTTCAACTTAATGAAGCATGAAGCAACCTAGTGTGGGAATCAGACTGAGTCTTCTTGGAGAGGCTACACTCAGATCATCAATGGTTTCTAGACATCTAATTCTTAGCTGCAAAGTGCCGAGGAAGGTCTTGGCAGGAATTTTGCCAGCTTTTTGTGTCCCTGATCTGTCCAAGATCATAGAGAGAAGTTATCAGTAGAGCAGGAAACAAATGGTTTCAGGTTGGCAATCTAAGCTCTCTGTTTTCTATCCTGTCATAACTTTAAAGAAGGTTCTTTGACTGGAAGATTGAGTGTCTCGAGAGGCTGTAAAAGTGACCTTAATGGGGCTCTTCCATCTCTTGCTGCTATGATTTGGCTGGGAGTTAATTCTGCTGAATGCTGTGCTGTGAAACTGTGTGCATTAATGATACAACATTAGTTTACAAACCAGGATCAAGATGCCCTGTAGATGCAGGCAACCCTGGGTTAGTTTAATACTAATGAATAACAATTATTGTCTGAGCATATCTAATGAGCTTGTCTTTTTTTGCATTAATGTACAGTTTAGATAGAGTTCTGCAGTCCTATCACCTTCTGCACTTAACTGTAATTTCTTTTAAATTGTAGTTTTAGAGTTCAGGTTCACATGTGTTAAGTTTGGGTTCACAGTGTAAATTTGCTTTGCTCTACTGAAGCCTCACTGGACCTGCGAAGAACGGAGACCCTGTGAAGGGCTCGGCATTTCCTAAAGAAACATAAACCAAATCTGTATAAAAATAACACAATGTAACACATTTTCTTGCACCTAGGTCTTCACCCCAGGAAGGTTTGTACTACGTGGAGGTGATCTTGAAAGGACGTGTGATTAACAATCTGACTGAGGTGGAGAAAGAAAACTTTACTTTCAAGGTATCCACCAAGCGAGTATGAAGTGACAATAACTAATTTAAGGTGTTGGAATCAAACTTGAGACCTAGTATCACAGGGAATGTGTTGAAATATTCTCTCTCATTTATTGTGTGTCTGAATGTCAGGACAAGAAGTCAGGATGCGCCTTCTGTCCCTTAAAAAATTAAGTACACTGAGGCACTCATCAGTGGCACTGGGTGGAATAGGTGACCTAAGAGGTCTTTCTGAATCAAAAATCTAAGTCCATTTTAATCTGTCTCTGCACTTAAGCCACACACTCGGAACACCCTATTGTGCCAGCAGATGTTATGCTGGCTTCTTCTAGTGTTACCCTCCAAGCTGCAGGGTGGCAGCTAGCAGTCTGCTTTGGCAGGTAACCATAGACAAGAATAAATCCCACGGGCACAGCTTGTTACAGGAAAGGACGTCTGGAGAGGGACTCTTCATTAGGGACTGTAGTGATAGGACAGGGGATAATGGGTTCAAACTGAAACAGGGGAAGTTCAGGTTAGATATAGGTAAGAAGTTCTTTACTATGAGGGTAGTGAGGCACTGGAATAGGTTGCCCAGAGCAAGCAGTAAATGTCTCATCCTTGACAGTGTTGAAGGCCAGGCTGGACAGAGCCTTGGGCAACACGGTTTAGTGTGAGGCATCCCTGGCAGGAGGGTTGGAAATAGATGATCTTAAGGTCCTTCCCAACCCAAACCAATCTATGATTCTATCTCTTCAGGTCTAGGACAGCTCTCCACATGTAAGATGAGCAAGATTTTGAAAGCTCAAACCTCAGTTGTGATTTCATATCTGCTGCTCAGTTACTTTGAGAGCTTGTTATCCTTCCACCCTTCCTCCTCCCCATCAAACAGTATTTCCTTTGGCTCTCAGTGTAAAGGCACATTGTCTCAGGAGGTTGTGGCATTTGGTGGTATTAGACCAGTTAATGACAATGGTGTCAGGGTTTCTTGCAGGGCAAAATCCTTAACCATGGCTGTGTGTTTTGGGACAAAGCCTGGTGTGTCTGGAAGTCACATCCCACCTCTGTGCTAACTTTGAGTATCGAGCAAGAAAACCCAGCGCATTCAGAAAATTGCACATTAAAGTCGAAGAGTCATTGGGTGGTTCAGCTAGCTTAGAGAGTTGATGAAAAATCACCAGGGGATGCTGTTAATGAGGCACATTCCAAGCTAAATAAAACACAATGTGTCTCTTTGTTTTGGGGCTGGGACCTCGGAGCTATGCGTATTAAAAATTAATTTTGCTTCCACATTAGATTGAAAAAGCCCGCTGCAGGCAGCAACAAGTCTGATCAGCTTGGAAGACTTGTGTCAGCCAGTGGCCCTAGCTTTCATGCTGCTTTTGGCTGCTTCTTCACATCAGCTCCAGCCCAGGGTACGGTGTGATGCTGCCTTTGCTTCTCAGAAGTGGCCATCACCATCGGGAGTTTATGGCTACTCATTCATTTTTTATATGACCATGAGGAGGAAGGAAGGCAAAGACTGAGCTTTGAAAGGGAGCAGAGTTCAAAGAAAGCTCTGAAAAAAACACCTAACTATATGTGCAAATGTGTCTTTGATTTGATTTAGCAAAAGAGTATTTATGCTATTTATTGGGCTAACAGCAGCATCTGTAAGTCAAGAGTCAACAGGAGAAAAGGGGTTGTACTTCTTGAAAATGCAGCCAAAGCGTGTGCTGGGTCAGGTATTTGTGTCTCAGCTACTTTGGGAGGGTGATGATGACCTTATTCCACTTGGAAAGCATCCATGTGTGGTCCTTATCTTCTGAGAGGCTCACTTCAAAGCACAATCTCTCTGCCCCTTCTTGAGCTCTATGTCAAAAATAGTACCCCATAGCAAATTTCCAATATTTCCTTGCTGTTCCCTCAGAGGTCAAGGTAGTGCTTTCACAAAAAACATCTCTGACCTATTTTGCTTCATTAAGATGGGCCAAAACAAGCATTTTCTTTACTACACTGCAACAAGCTTGCTAAAGGCTAGCTGAAGTATTTCACTTATATGATGTTGAAATAGCTTTTAAGATTATACTGTTGGGAAGAAAAATGATGCCATCATGTAAGATGAAATGAAGGTCTTGACTTCAGATAAACCATGGCTTAGCTTTATAGTGTATTAAACTGTGTCTTCTGGAATTTACTCAAGCCAGGGTGGACAATTTGGGTGCAAAAGAGGATGCTAAAATATCAGTCAGCCATACTCTGAATGCAGAGGGGTTAAGAAGGAGGTATTTGCTCTTTACTCCCTTCCCAGAACAGGACTCTGCTTCAAAGATCAGATCTGAAGTCTCTGAATTGTGGCTGCTGACTCTGTTGAGCAATGTGTAATCAGATCTTGTTGGACTGCTGTGAAAATGACTGCCATTTAACTACAAATTTCTCTTTGCAGTTCTCTGCTGCTCAGACACCTGTGGTTTACCAAATTAGTCCACCATCTGGCATCCCAGGTACGGGTCCTCTCTTTAAGCTGGAGCCCACTTTAATTATGTGAGCTTCCATATTGTCTTTCTCCTCATGAGGGGTCTGTCTTGCTGGGGATTAAAATGGGCACCTCCAGAACTTAATGTCTAAGCTCATGCCGAACACAAAAATGGGTTTGCACAAGGGTAGAGAGTCTGCAGCACTGGTACAAAAGAAGTGAATAGCGCACAGTGACTAGTTTATTTGGTACATTTGGCAGCCCAATTCTGCCTGAGAGATGTTCAGCAGATGGATGGGTCTAATCAGTTTAAACTGAGTAATCTGACCTTATTTAGCAACAGTTTTAAGAAGAATTAGCTATTAGGTGATGATATTGTAATGCCATACAGACCTTTTGGTTAATAGGGCTTTAGATTGGACTTTAAAGTTACGTGAGAAGATGGTCACTGTTTTTGGTCGGCATAATTAACTGGTGTATAGAAGACCTTTTTTCTCCTATTTCTATTCTGTTTGTGTTTGCAGGCTGCTTTAGAGAAATGTTGAAATGCTGGTTTCCCAAGTCAAGCTTAATCTAAAAATTTTGATCTCTTAAGAGTGCAGTAATCCTGCAGCTCGCATATATATTCCTCAATCTAAGTCCATCCCTCATTTCCAGTGATTTTCAGAGGCAGTTCAGCTCCAGATTCTCATGCCGTGCTTTAGGGTGTCTGTATGGAGGTTTCTTTGTGGTAGCTGAGTGTTTGACCTTCCAGTGTAGTCAGTGAAGAACACGAGAGTAACACTAAATGTCTAGTGTTATTTGAGGTGTCCTGGAGCATAAGGGACCTGCATGGAGCAGATAGCTACAACACAGCTACAAAGACTCTTTCCTTTTTGGAGCCACACTAGGAGAATAGGATGCCTCAAATGATTTAAGGTACCCCTATGCAGGCAACTGAATCAAGCTGTCATCCAATGTGGTCAAGCGAATGTTGTGGGTGATTCAGGTTGGCCATGTATATGATGAGGTCCTTTAGACTTTGACCCTGTCTAGTGTACAAATGATGTAAGTTTGCTTGCCTCACGAGGTTCTACAGTAGAATTGGGTAGAAAGTGGAGTTTAGTTAACAAAAGAGTTGAGGAAAATGTGTTCTCAGTATAAATACTAGATCTGCTAAAAAGCAGGAATGGAGGTTTTTGTGGGAAACAAAGATGTGTGTTTTGGGAAAACTGAATTAAGTGGAAATTCACCTTGAACTATGGTAGAAGCTGAGAGTAGCCATCAGTACAGCCAGTTAGGCACCTCTCTGCAACATTAATAAAACCCAAGAATTTCCTTTGTTCAGCTCAGAAACTCTGCAAATAAGTTATCTGCTTTTAAGACTCCCTTCAATTTCCATTTCCTTTTAAACAGGAAATTTAATAGAGATTTATGGGAAGACAATTGCTGCAAGATATGAGACCCTGGACTTCAGTGTGGATTATATTGATGGGTAATTACATATAGGCAGCTTTCTGACCCAGTCCCTGTAAATTGGCATTTCTTACATCAACCTCCTTGACAGCAATAAATTGCAACCAGTTGGCCCAGAATTGCCATTTACTTCCTTTGTGGTTTATTGCAGCTCATGAGTTGGGCTCCAGCAAACTTTGTTAATCTAATTGCAACTGGTCCATTAAGCTAGTTGGTTTGTTTACTGGCAGCACAGTCAATCACAGCTCAGTGTGAATTGTACTGTAATTGCGTCTGGTTGCTGTAGATTTTACTTTGGCTAGCAAATTAAAATTTAACTAATTAAAATAATGTCAGAAGCTAAAAGTTAAATAAATTTTCCCTTCCATTTGCATTTTTAGAAAAACTGTTAGCTTCAAGCAGATGCTGTGGTGATTCCGAAGACAAAGCAAAAGTATTTTGAGACAAAGACTTTGTTGTTCTCTGCTTTAAACCCTCTCTGGTCATTTCCTTGTTCACAAAGGTTTTCATTTTCTGCTGCTTCTGTGGTTACATGCAACAGAACAAAGCAGATAGATTTAAAACATTTACTTAAGGACAGAAGCACTTTAAGCACAGTGAATCTAGAATGAGCATGAACACTGACCCCGCTGTCTGTCATATGTATTTCCATATGTATGGAAGTGTTCTCACTACTGAGTTATGATTTCCTTGCATGAGTGTCAATGGCAGTGAAGAACTAACCCCAAGTGAGTATCTAAAAATAAACTATTAATCTATAGTCACTGTGCTGGCATTTTAGTGATCATTTCAGTAGCCATGGAAAGTGTCTATTCTCAGTAGTTAGAAATATTAGTTGCAGCAGCAGATATTGGGCCACTAGATGCTTTTTAACTACTTCTGAGTTTGAATGGAAATGTCGCTTGCCAAATAATTAAATTCTCTGCCACCGTAAATGAGAGTCCAGTGCAGATTCCTGCCTTACCAGCTGCACCCACTTGTCAGCCCTACACTTTTTCTCACTGGATGCACATTAGCATCCTTTGTTAGATATTAGTTATTGTTTCACCTGACTCTAGTGGCACTGTGAAACCTTTGATCAGTGGGATGAAAGGCTGGTCTGTCTGACTGCAGGCTGGACGTGCCTGCATGCTCCATTGCTAGATTACTAATTTACAGCTTAGCATCAGTATCACCAAAGAGGAAATGGCTTCAAAGTCTTTACATACCAGACATTCACACTGTAGCTTCACATGAATACTTTGCCCATTTTTGGTGTGCCAGTAAATATGTACCAGGTGGGGACTTGCACATGATCAGAGCAATCTGTTGCTCAGTTCCAGTGGTTCAGGATTTGGAGCAAACCCTGATAGTTTTTGTGCTTTTGAGTGTGTTCTGCACCCTTTTCCATGATCTGTATGGGATGCAATGGTCCAATGATGCTGAAACAGGCATTTCACAACACTGATGTTTTTTTTCTATTCATGTTTGAAAGATATCTCACTATCAGCAAGCTGTGTTAATAAAAGCAAACTCTTTTTATTAAAACTTCATAAAACTACACTTTGAAGCATGGGCTTCCATTACAGGTTTTAATGACGTATTTTCCTTAACTACCTGTTAATTCTCAAAGAAACATTGCCAACCTTTGCTTATTATGCTAATTATTGTGAATTTATTGCTCCCACTTGATTCCTCCTATCTAGTGGAAGTTGTCCCTTGCCATATTGGTTCTGTATGGTGAGGATTTGCTTGAATTTGCTATTAGGAGCTTGGGTGATTTCAGCAGAGGTTGTTGCATTTTTCCTCATTGAAATCAAGGAATGTCTGAGCTGCATCTTGAAGCAGTATGGCTGCACAAGCATGATTCTGTACTTGTGCTGCCTGCTTCTTCTGGAAGGTGGGGTGAGTATAGCCCTCCTGGAGTTCAGACTACCAACCCTTCCCTATAGGAAGGAGGTATTGGGTCATTCAGAACCGTCATGGATGTCTAGAAGATGGGCTTGTCACCTTTACAGAGGTACAGCTCTCATAGTATTTGGGGAATGCACTTTGCAGGTGAATAGATAAGAGATTAGGGCTTGTCCAGTTTTCTAGAAGGTTAATAAATGTTAGATAAAAGTAAGGAGAAATTCCGTTCATTTGAAAATATTTGCTCCAATATTAGCAGGATCAGATTTTTATCTGTGAAGCTTTATCTATGTCACTTCATATCTCATCTTTCCTGTTTAATTTTTGCCCAGGCCAGCTATCCTTGTGGCAGAAGGAGATGGATGGACCAGCCTCTGCTCTTTTGCTGACAGGCAAACTGGAAGCATGTCAGTTATTGACTTACCTTTGGTTTGTGTCGGTACAAGAGCTCAGCACGTCTTGTGCACAAATCAGTTCTTCGCTTTGAAGAATCTGTTTGGGTTAAGGTGGAGAGAGATCATGAGGAGTTGATCTTATGGTCTGTGACAGCAGTGGGTGAGGGTTGCTGGTTCTCTGTGGCTCTAACCATACATAACCAGGCATGGGCTGGGGCCTCTTTTCTGGCCTGGAGATGATACACTATGCCCTGGACACATCTGTTCCATTCAACTCTTTAGACTCCAAAACAGGGTAGTCATTTGCATGGAAAAGGGGAGGCTGCTTTTACAGGGAACCAGGAGAAAACCTACTCCCACAGAAGTCAAAGCTAAGTCTCCTGGGGTCCTCAGCGGACACTCTTATCGCACTGTAAAATTATTCCTGGCTCTCAGGAGGGGGACTTCAATGAAAATGTGAGTTTATGATGGAACTTGTATCATTCTTTGGCTTCAGAATTTTAGTCTAATGCAAGTATATCTGTTTTAATTGCTACCTGCTCCTCTTCAGATGAGGGACATGCAGAGGAGCAAGTAGAGGGGAAAAGCTTGTCCTCCTTTTCATCCTCAGCTGTGCCTGGACTTGTCTTTGCTCAGCTTTTATTTCATACGGTGGTTCTGAAGGTCATCAATAGAATCAGCTACTGGAAACAAGGGTAAAAGGGCAAAGATGGAGCGCTATGTCCAACCGGGAGATATCCTCCTAACCTGCTGAGCACTCGATTGCCAGTGGGGAGATGGGTTGCTCCTCTTCCATCTCACATGTTGCTTGTTTCTAAAGGGAGCCAAGTCTAACCAGTTTAGATCTAGCCCACATATTTCTTTGGTTAGATGATTCTCACTGTATTTTGCTTTCTTTTCCTCCCAAGGCTCAGCAAAATCCTTTGTCTTTCCACAGCTACCCTATTCAAGCAGAAGATGGACTGGGAACCCTGCAGTGCAGAGTGGAAGGGAATCACATAGGTTGGTGGCAAGTGGACAAAATCATGGGTTTCTGCTATTCCTGCAACTCCGGAGGGTAGAGAAAGGGTGTCAGTCACGAGTTTCTTCTGTTTCCAGTGTTAAGAGTGTGGATCAGGGCTGAGCCCACAGTAACTGCTTTACATCAAGGCTTCCAAGTGTTCATCATAGTCACTGCAATGATTTGCATCCTCTTCACAGCCTTGGAGAAAATGAAGTGCAGTGCTCAAGTGAAACCATGTCATGATGTGAACAATAGCAGCAGCAATGTGATTTGTTGTCTTTGCTGTTTATTACTTTTACTTTAATCCTTTTTTGTATGTGATAGACCTTACCTTTTCTGTTTTATTAGAGGAATAAATTTGGTGGTACTCATGGTCTCTCTGGTAACAGGTTGGATCCCTTTCATTTTTCTTTGCTTCTAAGCATTCTAAAGAAGATTCTGATTTCTTTTGGAGGCTTTGAGCAACAATCTTCCTGCTTGGGAAAGATTATCTGAGTTAAATATTTGAAATAGAAATTGATACCTAGCTCTCCTGTAGGCATTCACAGCACACATCAATAGCCTGAGGTTCTGAGCTTTTGAGATATCTTTGGGTATCTAGGAGCTCTCCAGTGGGATGTCAGTGTTAATGGATGCCTGGAAAGGGATCTGAACCTTCCTAGCATGGCAAATGAGGTCAGTTAGGATACAGAGGGTCTAAGACATGAAGCACTCTAAGTTTAGGCAAACAAATCCTGTTCCTGACATTCAGTTTGTAGGTTCAGATATGTAGTCATACAGTATAGTGCCTACCTGAGGTCTAAGGCTCTAAGATCCCTAAGCTGTTATTAGGTTCAGTTTCTGCACACACATCCTCTGCTGAAATTAATGCAATTATACTGTTGTAAGGAAGTGTGAGGAAGAGGATAATCAGGCCCAGGACACCTGGGCAAGGTTTGGTATGATGCACTCTTTATGAAGCCCTACACACTTCTGCCATAAAGCATATTGCTTTTCCTCCTCCAGGGTCCCACAATGTGAGCTTCTCTGTGTTTAACAAAGGAAAGTGAGTAAAAGAATCTTTTTTTTTTCCTCTCTTTCTGTGGTTTTGCATGGGGACACAGCTGCATTTGATCTAGGATAAGTCCATGATGTTTTTACTGAATCTTGTGTTTCATTGCTTAGAAATGAGGTTTTGCTACCTTAAAATGATCATCAGATTGGGAATGAAAAGGGAGAAAAAAGCCATCTCTCTTAAAGCATCTCTGCTTTGGTTTTCAATACTTTAGTTTCAGTGCCCAAAACATAAGTCATCTGCTAAGATTAGTTGAATAAAATCCTCTCATCTCACTTTTAAATATTCATCCAAATGGAAGAGAATTTGGCCATAAAAGGATGTGATGAGAATGGGTTTTGATAGTGTCGGAACCATACTTTACAAGTGGGACAGTACTTCTAATAGAATTTCAGCTATCTAATGGAGTCTCTTGAATCCATGCCTTAATGTGCTGGTGAAAGTTGTGCTAGACCTTGCAGAAATGTTCCGCTGTTTCTTTGGAAAGTGAGTGTCCTGCTCTGCCAAAAGAAGGTCTGCTTTAACTTAAATGGCCAAGGATCCCTCAGGCATTTTCTCTTTCTTGCAGGTCAGCAGTACACAAAGGTGCTTGGCTCATCAGTGCCAAACAGGAGCTTTTCTTGTATCAAACACATTCAGGTATTGCACTGATCCACATCACTGACTGCGCTGTCTTTTGGCAGTGGTCTGAGAAAAGACCTCTCACTGTTCATTTTCCCAAAGAAGTAATCCTGTTGTGTCCTCACTTTGGGTGTGACACTTCTGTGGTATGGGCTTGACTACAGAAAATGCTACAGATAAAAAAGTTCAATACCAGATTTATGTGCTAAGATTGGGCATGCTGCCATGGACTGTATCCTGCATTCCCAGTGAGTTAGTGTTCCTTTCAGAAAGGGACATGTTTGAACTCTTAGGTTAGGTCAGCGTAACCTCAGACAGTCAGCCAGAGAACAGCAGTATGGCAGGGTTTGGAATAATGTTGCTTTATTGTTTGAGATTTTGCATCTAGAGAAACTTCTTCTAAATCATGTTGTGTTTGGTAAAGTTGAGATTTTAGAAATGTGGACCCTAAGATGAGATAGATCCTACATCAGCTACAAGGAGGAGATGCTGTTCAGCAACTCCAAGAATTGAGTTCTAGATAAATGGTTTAGGCAAGTTACTGCATCCATTAATTAAAAAATATAATTATTGTACATTAACAATAGTAACCTCCACATGGCATTTCTGTCTTCATTATAGACAGCAGACAATGAAATCCTGAGCACCCAGTCAAGATTATGGTCATGCAAGTAGCGTCCAAGATTCAGCAAGGCTTATGTCCAACAGCCAAAGGAAAAGTAGGGGATAATGGACTGCAGAGCACAAGGCAGCCTTTACCCTCAGTCAGAGGCTACATAAAGTGAAAGATCACTTGGTCCCCAGCAAGGTCCAATCAAGACTGTCTGAAATTAATGTAATGAATGCAATAGTCCCCTATGGTCTGTAGCTGATAAGTTTTGTTCAAAAGCTTTAAAAATATATAGCCAATGCATGTCTGTGTTTTCCATATTCTTTATAGCATACAGTTTGTTTTGGCTATAAATGTAAAGCACTTTGTAAAGAGGGGTAATTTTGTGTCCCTATTTGGCAATTGAGGCACAGTAAAATGAAATAACCCTGCATGAAGCCGGCTGTTGCCAGAATACTATCAGAAACAAGATCTGTCAGATCTATCCAGCTGACTACTGTGCTGGCCAGTGGTCAATGTTGTAAAAGTAAAGTTTAAATACCAGATAAACTAATAACAAACAAAAAAAGACAGATATAGACCAAGGTCATTCATCTTTTGTATCAGTCTTTGTTTCAGAACTATACAAGTATGATTGGGTGGCCACAATAGAACATCAGAGTCCAAAGTGAGTAAATGCCATCAAAGAGAAAGAAAGGTTTCTAGTGCAGAAGGGCATGACTATAATGGATAAATTCTGAAAGACTGTCATGGTGAGAACACTCAGATGTCAGATGTTCAGCTCCTTCTTCATGCCTCTGAAGCCCAAGGGACAATTGGGAAGTGTTATAACATATAACCCTATAGGCTAAATTGGGAAGCGAGTCAGAGAAGGTCAAAAGGTTTAAAACAGTTTTCCGGGGTTTTTTTGCAGAGCTCCTCCACTACACAGAATATACAATTCTGCAAACTAAGTATGACACATGCAGCCACTGCTAAGTAACGGTCCAAGCATTGCAGTGTTTCTCCTGTCATGCGGCCAAGTTATCCATGTTGCTCATTCCTGGTATAATCCCAGCTGCTGCCAAAACACCCGTGAAGGAGCAGTGAGATGCCTGCTTCATTCACAGGAGCCTGCTTTGGCTGGAAACAGTGCAAGTGCACTGCTGGCTTTTACAGAAATAAGGCTGGGATTAACCTTTCCAATGCTTGTTTTCAGATTCCCCTTTTCCTTCCTCTGTAGAGATAACCTCTGTGTTCCCAGCTGGTGGGAGTCTTGGAGGAGGGACTGATCTCACTGTCACGGGGGATTTCTTTGAGGAGCCGCTGCAGGTCACTGTTGCAGGTAAGAGGAGAAATGTGTGAGATGTTTTTTTTTATAATACAGTGGTCATGGTCCTGATCACAAAACTCAACTGATGTTCATGGACACCAGCGCAGGAGTTTTAGGACTCATCATCCAGAAGGTCATGCTATTCTGACTGTGGGCATGGGCCAGTTTCTTGCATGATAGCACAAGCCCAGGCTTTTAGTGAAATATTGACTCCTTTTGGCAATGAGACGGTTTATGCCACATCTCAGCTGTGTTCCAAGCCTCACACCACACATTTGTTCTTCTTTTCCTGCTGCCAGGTGTCCCCTGTAAAGTCAAGCATGTCTCTCCCAAGGAAATCAGATGCACCACTGAGCCTGTCGGCAAGGGCAAGAGACTTGGTGCCCCCCAGCCAGGTACAGTATTCAAACAACAAAAGGGTTCCAACAAACAAACACACATGGAAATGGAGAGCAGAAATCATTTGGTGATGAGTGCAGCCAAGAAATAGGGTTTTCTAAAACACTGTCTGCTTCAACAGGAAACCAATTTCTCCGAGGTTTGATGGGGAGGAGGGCCACAAAAGTGGTTTGGGGAGTGGAACGCCTCTTCTATGAGGAAAGACTGATGAGAGATTTGGGGTTGTTCAGCCTGGAGGAAAAACTCCAAGGAGACCTTAGAACAGTGCCTAATGGGAGCTTTTAAGAAAGATGGGGACAGACTTTTTAATAAGGCCTAGGACAAGAGGTAATGGTTTTGAGCTGAAAGAGGGTGGATTCAGACTAGATGCAAGGAAGAAACTGTTGGTGAGGGTGGTGAAACACTGGCACATGTTACTCAGAGAGGTGGTAGATATCCTTTCCCTGGAAATACTCAAGATCAGGTTGGACAGGGCTCTGAGCAGCCTGATCCAGTTGAAGATGTCAATACTCATTGCAGGTTGGGTGGACTAGATGACCTTTAAAGGTCCCTTCTAATCCAAATATTCTATGATTCTGAGGCAAAGAAAGACAAGGTGGAGAGCTTAGCCTGTCACTTTATAGATGGGCAATGGTGGGAAGAAAATCAGCCTGGTGTGCAGGGCTGTAGAAAATGATGAGTAAAAAGTATGGGTGATATTTAGAGGAAGGATAGCTGAACTAGAGCTACTGTAGAAGCTTCTGTGGACACCACTTGAATGGAGCATTGCAGTAGGAAATTATTTTGCATGAAATGAGGCATTTTGGCTCTGGGTCATCTCAGTGCCTTTTCCTGCAAAAACAGATGTAAGCTTGGCTGGATGCTCTGCTCTCTGCAGATTTTTGTTCCTTTGAGCGGAGGATTTCAAGGTAGGGCAGGTTCCTTGAAGCAAGATCCGTGCTTTGCCTTTGACTGCAAAATAGGCCCTCAAACAGAAACAATTTATTATTGAAATTTTCTGTTCTGGGCTGTCTTCTTACACCACTGGTTCTAGAACATGCTCTGGGATTTTTGTTGGCTGCTCATGAGAACGCTTTTGTTTTAACTTTCTAGGAAACAGAGGGCTTCTCTTTGAAGTCTGGGATGACGCCTCTGATCTAACAGAAGCAGGTCCTGGATATAGATGGCAGTTTGTACATAATGCCGGCTCCCCAGTAGGATTTCTGACTGGGGCAAAGAAGCCCTTCAGGTACTGAGTGATCTTAAAAAGAGATGAAGACATGGAAGTTACCTTTAGCGGTGTTAAGTTGATAACACCTGACAGCTCTCTATAGCTGAGCATTACTGCATAGCTCCTATAAATCAAAGCAAGCCTTCTGCTCCAAGGTCCTTTCAAAACTCAAAATATGCAATGAGCTGCTTTCATTTCCTCCTTTTGCTTTCACTCAGTATTTCTGCTCTACCTGGCCTAGATGTGCTCAAATACCACAAAAGAAATTGCTGCCAAGGTAAGAAGAAGCTTCAGTTAGAGACTGTTTTGACTGGAGCTCTAGATAGATGTAGAGGGCCAGATCCTCAGCTGTAGCACAGGTAGAGTTAATGGAAATAAGCTTTTCCCCAAGCTGCAAAAATATGTGAACCATGTTGGTGCCCATTGCCTCTTCAGATATACTCTTGAGAAGCTGTGCAATACGCATGAATGTTTTAATTTTTCTATCTTTTCTGTGTTTTTTTCAGTTGAACTTGTGCATGATTCTAAGCCTTTTCCTGCCTGTTCAGGGTTAAGACTTTGCTTGAGAAGAATTGCACAAAAAAGTGACCAACAAGAAAACCGTACTTATTTTCATAGAGCTGTTACAAGTTTTTTTCCTTTTTTAGAACTTCTGTAAAGTATAAACAACATTAGTGTGAAAATGGGTCATTTTGGGCTTTCTTCAGCTTTACAGTCTCTGAGTTTGTTTTAAGTTGGTCTCGCAGTCTTCCACTGTAATTTGGTGTATGTGTGGAAGTGGGGTGTGAGGCTTGGTTTTCTTTGCAGTAAGTCTTTTGTATATTATGTATATTATAATGTTTTGTGTATTCTGCTTTTACTTAGCTCTAGGCTTCGTGGGTTTTTTGTGGCTCCTGAGACCAACAATTACACCTTCTGGATTCAGGCAGATGGTCAGGCATCTCTCTACTTCAGTTTGTCCCAGGATCCAGAGCATAAGGTATTACTCTTGGCAGAGTTAAAAAATGAGATCAGGCTAGGAAACAGTTTTAATTAGAATCATAAGTGGGTGTTTTCCCAGTGTGAATTTGCTAATTGTCCCTTATTATAAATCTGTTGAAGAGTGAAATCTGTATGGTTAAATTTGGTGGTTTAGATTGGCCCTGTCAGCCTCTCAGTTTACTAAAAACTCATTCTTGCATCCAGAGCCTTTGAATATCTTTTCTGGAAGACCTTTTCCTTAGTTGAGCACATCACCATTGCTAACAATCTGTACAAGGGAACCAGGAAACTTGTTGTCTGACTTCCTCAGTTTGCATCCTTTTTTGCCTATTGAAATTTTGCCCTCTGAAGGCATTGGTCCTTCTCTTTGCAAAGCTGAGAGGTTGCTCTATATGAAGGCGAACTATTTCTGCGGGCTATTTTTAAGCCTTGTAACTGAACAGGGCTAGAAGAAATATAAAGGAGTTATCTATTAAAAAAGAAAAAGTAGCATTACTGGTCTTATTAATGGTTCATACTATATCTCAGAAGGCTGTAGACATAGTTCTTTCTTTTGTATTTGGAAGATGTGATGTATAAATGAAGTAATCCATTAGAAGCTGCATAGGGCACTGTTATTAGAGATAGGATCAGCCATAGCAATTGTCTTCTTTATGGTATTGAACTCTAAACCAAAGCTTTTTTGAGATGATGGCTTTTTCCCATAGAATAGGAAAAAATCAGTCAACAACCAAGCCATTGCTATCAGCTATAAGCACAAGACTGAGTTTTTTTGGAGCTGTGGTATCAGTCATAGGGCTGGAGAAAGATTTCTAACAGATTGATTTGGTTGTTCTGGACACAGGTGAAAATAGCTTCTATTCCTGCTGGCAATTCAGAGTGGTCTGAGAACTGGGTGAAGAACTGGAATGAGCATTGGCAGCCAAAATCCAAGAAATTAGAGCTAACTTCTCAAACAAGGTACTACCTGGAAGCACTGCATCATGGAAAGGCACCCAGCAACGGGATGAGAGTTGGAGTCCAAATACATAACACATGGCTAAATCCCCACGTGGTGAACAACTACTACATCGAGAGACATGAAATTCATGCTCGTGCCTTGCATCTTCCAGAAGTGCAGGTCAGTGTTATGTGCTTGACCCTGAGAGCTGGACTAGCCCCGATTCAGTGATGGGAATGGCAGCAAATCCTAATTGTAAAGGCCTTGCTGGTTCTAGACTTGTTTTTAAACTGCTGAGATAGTTGATGAGAATAACACTGAGCTGAAGGTGTTTGTGGTTTTTGCAAACATTGGTGGGCATATGTAAACCATATGGTTGGTTATAATCTGCTTGTATGTTAAAGTGTAAGCAGTGCTGAATTTCCTCAGGTCTTATCTCACTCATTAACACCTCACATTGTTAACTATTCCTACTTAATGCAAGTTTGGGATAGTTTTTATTTCCCCTTGTTAGTGACAAACCTTGTTGGTTTGTGTTGCCTGGTCAATCTATATTGCAATCATGATTGAAACTTACAGCATGATGAAATGCTCAACAATGGATGGAAGTTTTTCTTAAGTTAAACCCTAAAGATTCAGGTCAAAGCTTTAGGGACCATTTGTGGCTGTCAGCGTGTTTGCACAGGTCATGTATCCCTTGTGCTCATGTTAATATAAGAGCAGGACCCCAAGGCCTGTGTCAAAAGAGACCATGGAGGATAAGACCAGTTTAAGAGCAGAAGAGACTCTTTATGTATAGAGGCTTAAAAAATCAAATAACTGACCATAAAACCTCCTCAGTAGAAGGTACCAGGTTTGAAGTCTGTGAGTTTCATGCAGTTTGTATTTGTTTTCATTTATTTGTTTCCTCCTTTGCTTGCCAGATGCTGACAGTGTCTGGTACAGGGTATTTCAGTATCTCCTGGAATAACACATTGCGCACATTGATCCCCACAAATGCTACGGCTCGCCAGGTAGGCATCATTAAACACAGACACCCAGTCATCTGCTGGTGGGGTGACATTGATGGAGCTCTGGTACCTGATCACTGTTAAGGGTTTGGCCCAGAATGTGAGATAAAGGTCTTTTGCAAGAAATTTAAGATCATCAGGTCTAACCATTACCCCAGGACTACCGCATCCATCATTAAACCACATCACTGAGGGCCTCATCTACATGTTTTCTGAATGTTTCCAAGGATGGTGATTCTACCACTGCCCTGGGCAGCCTGTTCCAATACCTGGTCACCCTCTCCGTGAAGAAATTTTTTCTAATATCCAATCTAAACCTCCCCTGGTGCAGCTTGAGGCTGTTTCCTCTTGTCCTATTGCTTGATACCTGGGAGAAGAGACTGACTTCCACTTCACTACAACCTCCTTTCAGGCAGTTGTAGAGAGCAATAAGGTTCCCCCTGAGCCTTCTCTTCTCCAGACTAAACAACCCCAGTTCCCTCAGCTGTTCCTCATCAGGCTTGTGCTCCAGACCCTTCATCAGCTCTGTCACCTTCCTTTGGATCTGTTCCAGCACCTCAATGTCTCTCTTGTAGCGAGGGGCCCAGAACTGAACACAGTATTTGAAGTAAGGCATCACTAATGCTGAGTACAGGAAGATCACTGCCCTGGCCCTGCTGGGGGATAGCTCCACGATAGTCATTAGACATCTAGTCAACACAGTTGTCAGAGCCTGGAGAGGCATGTAGGTGTAGGTGCATGTAAGTGCTCATGTAAGATATCTGTACCAGGAGGCTACTGGATATCTAAAGGGTGATTCACACCCCTGAAGGGTATCAGACATGGAAGTTCATACTCTGAGCTGAATTTTATTCTGTACCATTTGACTACATGCTTGTTCAGAGCTGCCTCACCACCAATCCCTAGCTTATGAAAAATGTAGTGATATGTATGATGTAGCTGTCTGCTGAAGTGATCCAGACACCCTGGTTCTATGACTGCTTTTCACTTTCTTAATTTTTTTTAAAGGTGCAAACGGCAATAGAGGAACTTCTTTCAATAGGTTGTGAAACAGAGCCAACTTCTGCTAAAATCCTTTTCCATGATGGTTTTGAGAAAGAAGGTACCAATCTGTGACAAATAATCATTATTTACTCTGAGAATTTATTTCCTTCTGTGAATTAAACATGCTTTAAACTTTTAATGACAGTAAATTTACGTTTTTTAATAGGTTTAAATGCATACATATGTTTCTCAGCTATTTGTCATTTGTATGTGTTCTGATGGGAGAGGTCATAGAATTAGTATTAAAATCAACATGATTAATAATGAGAGATTCTTTCTGGAATATGTTGTATGACTTATATTGTAACACACATCAAAACAGGTGATATTTTTAGTTATTAGAAACATAAGGTAGAAGCAAAAAAAGCAAGTTCTGAGGAATGTGAAATTATTCATGTTTAAGTATGTCTCTTGGGGAAGCAAATCTAGTGTAGCCCATAGCTATAGCTCAGGCTGTGGAAACTACTGTTTCTGACTCGGCAGGTCTTTCCTTTTGGTATTTCTTGATGACTGAAACAGTGCAAATACCTGTGGTACACTTGACTGGCCAGGCAAGGTGTAACTCATCAATTGCTTTTGTAAAAATACCGAGCATAATTAAATTATCAAGAATAGTTTTCTAACATTGAAGGTGTTGCTCACATCAGAAAGCTATGCTAGTAGAAAGGAACTCCAGTAACATTGGCACAGGTTGCCCAGAGAGGTATTAGATACCCTATCCCTGGAAACATTCAAGGCCAGATTGGATGGGGCTCTGAGCAACCTGATCTAGTTGAAGATGTCCCTGCCCATTGCAGGGGGGTTGGATTAGATGGCCTGTAAAGGTCCCTTGCAAGACAAATCATTCTATGATTCTATACCTGACAGCAATAACAGTATACTTACCCTACCAAAAAGTAAATGATTGCCTAGAGACTTTGTATCATGTTCTTGTATTTGGTAGGGAGAGAACAGGTCCCAGTCAGTAATATTTACATTTTGTGACTAATTTCTCTAGTGGAGGATAATAATTAATTAACCTTAATTGGGGAGTGAAGGAAGCTTTATGCAGAAAATTAAAAGTAGAAACTGGACATTTTTATTATGATCCCAAACCTACAATTCTGCCAGTGAAAGAGAGAAAACCAAGCTGAAAGCCAATAATAGTTCAGCAGTACAGTGGGAATAAAAATAAATGTGTAACAAATAGCACAAAGAATGAGAACTTGTATTTTCATTGATGATTATAAAATGTAGATAATGTTAAAAGATGACAAAACAATGGTGAAATTGTGGTGAATGAATGCCAGAAAAATAAAAGAACAACCACACACATTCAGACCTAGGGTTATCTATCCCAGTGTCCTGTCTTCAGCACAAACCAAATAGATTCCTAGGCAAGAGTAAAAATTGGATGATTATGTACAATAATTCATCATTAATTCTTTCCAAGTATGAAGTATTTTCAGCTCAATTAATTTCCTGAGTGTAATATGTTTTTAATTTAATTACTTTCAATGGCTCTCCCTTCCCTGTATTTACATAATCTCTCCTAGAACACAACTAAACTACTACATTCACAATTTCTTCTTTTCTTTAAACTCTGCTATTAAGTTCATTTTGCAGACTTTATTCCTGTTATTGGAAGAAAAGGTGAACTGTCAGTATGTAGTGACAGAAGAAATGCTTTTATGTATTAGAAAGAAAAGAAATCATAACAATTTTTCGGCAGCATCTTTGATAGACCAATGCAGCAAACATCCTAAAGGGGAAGGTGGATTTCCTGCTGCTTTACATGCTTTACGTGAAATTCCAGCTTTGCCAGAGTACTTTCTGAAAAGGATGTATGGATTTGATCTAGCATATTCTATATGTTTGAAGACAGTATTATTTGCCAGGAGGTTTATGATCAAAACAGTAATCTAATGGTCCCTCCTCCTGTCTTTCAGCACTTTTAAGCTGGGAAACAATTGCCCTGCAGGTATTCACCATGTATCTGAGCAGGACAATACTTAATAGTAGGACTGACAAATTCTGGGTACTCAGTTCCTCCATTTTCATGAATTTCTTGACTGCAGTGGTTTCTTCTGAATAATTTTCAAACCTCTCATCCCCTCTTGGTTTTTTACCTCTGTCAGATATGAAGGACATCATTACCACAGGACATATTGTCAGTGTAACGGAGCATTTCTGTGGAAGGTTCAGTGCTCACAGACCAAGACATCTGGTGAAAACTTTCCCATTAACTCTACCAAGATATGACCTTACTGAATACACACATGTAAGTGGCTGCTCTTGATGAGTAAGTTGCACTGGAGGTTGACTACTTAGAGCCCAATCACCAACATAAAATCCTCAGGTCTGCTTAGACTTCCTCCAAATCTACAAACGATCATTTCTCTGGAGTATGCCTGTAGACAGAGCAGTGTGTATTTTATTGATTAGGTGGATAGTCTGATATCCATGAGGTGTAGATATTGTTTAACACATCCAGCTGCTATCTGCTCCTGGGATGCAACCCTTGCTGAGGGAAAGGAAAAAGTGGGATAGTGTTAGGAAAAGATGGAAGATGTAGAAATGATCTAGGTGATCTTTAATGTCCTTTCCGACCCTTAACATTCTATGATCACTTTTTGACAAAAAGAAAAAAATCCAAACCCCGAAACTTGTTATCTGGAGGTCCACTTGCTCACTTTTCTGCTCCTTGTCTGCATCTACTTTTAATAGGAATAAGGTCTTTATTTCAATTGTCACCCTTTCTTTGTCACCTGGGGGAAGAGAAATAATTGGGGTTTGAAAGGAAGGAGACTGGGGGGAAAGAGTCATCCCCAAAGCCTTCTGCAGTCTTTCCAGACTCCTTCCAATTCTCCTTCACAGACCTTTTCCAGTCCTATTTCCCCATCTAACATGCATCCCACACCTTGTACCCTGCAAATCAAACCAACTCCTCCAGTCTCCTTTCCTTCTTTCCAGATATCTGAAATCCCTACTGGCACTTCCCAGCTGCATTTTGCCCCAAAACCACACCGAAGCCAAAAAATCAGTTTCACTCGATGTAGTGGCACACAGGTCACCTAGATGCCATGCGCTGCCTTCTATAGGGTGCTCTTCAAGGCAATTTGGCCTGAAGAGGTGGACTTTATTACTGACCTTGAACAATATGTTTCCCTGCTAATGTTAAACTGGGATTGAAACAGAATATGATATCTTCTACATGAATTACATATAAATTACCTGTGGTTTAATTTGTGATCTTTTTCCCCCATTTTTGCAGGTGTGTTTTGCACATAAAGGCCATATGAGCAATATCTTTCATATCTTGGTGTCCTACACCAATGTCTCTTTATCTTCAGTGAAGAGGAAGCTCATCTGCCTATGGGATTTCAATAAAACTGACTCTAAGAGGTACCCAGACAGTTTCCAAAGATTATACTTCTCCCATAGTATGAAGGTGCACTATGAAAACTGAGAGAAGTTCTTATTTGGATAGGAACAAATTGTCAGCTGGGGTAAGATGACGTGCTATGTCCCTACAGAGGCATTCCTGGAATATGCTTCTATTCTTTTTGATGGTTTACTGAGTAAATTTGCATGTTTCTTGTTATATGCACTGTCTCACCTTAGTATTACACAGATGGAGTTTGTTCTGTCTCTGATAAGCACATCAGAAGGTTTATGAGGGCATTAATTTCCCAGTTTCTTTGGCAACAATCAGCGGATTTTCTGCAGTGAGACAGAGATGAATTGATTTCCTCCCCCCCGCCCAGGAATCCCATGAGGCCATTGGTACATAAAGATTTGAAAATTGGTGTAGTCTTTGATTTTTCTTTATTCACTTAGACTTACATGAGTAGAAAACATTTGGTGTTAGATGTAAAGCTTGGGGCAGGCAGACTTGAAAACTCAGGAGTGTCTGAAGAACTTCAGGTATTGAAGCTAGCAGCTTGGGTATCTCTAAAATTGTGAGAGGGGCATGTGTGCATGCCTGGAAGGGGAAGAAGGAGTAGGGATTAAATTACTACATGGTGGAGAGAGCTGGGAGCCTTGAGCAATCATCTGGTGTTCCCAAGAGGCTTGAACTCTGGATTAACCTCTGTGGAGGTCACTGATGCTATCATAGTGTTTTGCCAAAAATAAAACAGTGCCTGTTATTCCTACATCCCACTCTTGTGATTCAAGGAGGACACCTAAACAGAGATCTAAAGCTTTTATTCTCACTATGAGGAACTTAACAGAGACATGTAGAGACCGATTACAAACCATTGAGTAAGTTTGTTATGTATGAGTAAATAACAGTAATAATAACAGTAGTACGTGTTGTTACCTGGAACTTCACACAGCACCTTGAAAGTAGGTTATTGCCAATACCTCACAGCAAAAGTGACTTTGCACAATCTTACTGTCTTCCAGCTGGACATTTACTTGCACTGACCTCTGGAATGGGTGTGTGAATCTCTCCATGGTTCTCCCGGACCTCCCTACCAATTCCCCAGTGTTTGTGCATCAGATAGACTTGCTGCAAAAGGAAACATCTGGGTCATTTTATGTTGATGAAATCATCATCGCAGACAGAACTGTGACTGGTAAAGGAATCTAGTTTTCTTTCCTGTTACTGACTTTCCAGGATACTCCATTTAAATCTTTAATAATAGAGCTGGTTGAAACTTTTTCAAAGGGGAAGGGTCTTTCACAACAGGCACAAATATCGATATTCTTGATTTATTTACAATGTGTTTCTACAGATGTAACTCTTGGACAGTCTTGTCCAGACAAAAAAAACCCAAAGCAGATATGTTTCCAGCAATGAAATGAAAATAACCTAGGCATAGTCCATCTGCTCTCCTTGCATTAATAAATGCATGTACCCTTTTTCTTTTAGTTTCTCAGCGAGATCCCAAACCACCTCAGCCAGATGGGAGGATAGTTGAAGCAGTATCTGTGGTGGGGTCTTCTCCCACTTACAATGTGTCCTGGATGGTTTCTGGCTGTGGTTCAAGTCTGCCACTTCTCTCTTTAAGGTAGGGATAGTGAGTAGATCATCTCAATATGCTGTAATAGCTCATGTAGTTCCTCTCTGTCTGGAGCTGGTTGTCATCTAAAACGGGACATGAGAGGCAGTGGAGGATAAGACTGCAGTTTGGCAATCCATGTGCTTTCATTGGAGTCTTTTCCTCTATGCATTGCTAATAGGCTGTGTTCAGACTGTTTACTGTGAATCCTGCACAGATGTTTGTACTCAGTAGATGGGCTACAGTTCTAAATTACGGTACTGACTTTCACTCTCAGCACGAGTGTCTTGAGCTTTGCTCACTGTATAGAATCTTGACCATATATTAAAGCCACCTTAGTGAAGATATCTGATTCTGACATTGAAGTTCCCTTGTATAAGTGGGATTCAGTTGCTGAACCAGAGATGCTTAAGATGTTTCATCTAAACTGGGCTGTAAGATATGTGTGGGCCACCAAGATATGATGTAGGACTAGAAGGAGATCTAGGTGCTTCTGGAACAGTGGATGAAGATCAGCCAGAGACACTCCCAAATACCTTTAATGACATCAGTTACCACGTTAGGTAATGTTACCAGGTTAGGCAATGGAAGTCCACCTTATGTGTCTGTGTTTGCTGAGTTGTTTCCTATTCTGGAAGTCCCGACAATGAAAGAGGTGGCAGAGCCATAGGCTAACTGGATCAGAGTATGCAATATTAAAGCGCTATACTGGCAGAGAAAAAATCCTGTAAAAGTTGGGTTGTATCCAGTCAAGTCAACAAAGTCCTGATGGGAATAGAGCCAGGCAAGGAAGCCACTGGTACAATGCAGCCTCTTCTTTCCAGCAGCCAGCTGTTAGTCTGGCTCAGTTATTTCACTCGGTGACTTGCCCAGGCATCCATAGGAAACCTCCTTTAAGAAGGCTAACCTCAGCCTGCTGTAACTTAATTTGGTTTCTCACCTTGTGATCTCTCCTCTTTCAAGAAAATGCAAAGCAACATGTCATTAGTTTTGAGTGCTCCAAAGACAGCTGAATTCTCCTTTAAAAGATGACTAAGATCTGAAGAAATCAAGAAATGCTTGGCACTGGCGGGCTTCTCCATCTCATAGAGAAAGATTTAAGAGAAACCAGTGTGTAATACTGAAGCCAGGAACACTGAAAAGAAGAAATCAGTGCATGTTTTAAAAACCTGTGGGCTGATCGCTGTCTTTGGATATGTTCAGGACAAACTTGGCTCTTTCTCTTAGCACATTGTGCTTTATTCTAATACAACTCGCTGTGGTCAGGACAGTAATATCAGTTAAAATCTGCTATACTGAATGTACATCATTCGAGAGAGCTCAGCGATCCTTTCGGCTCTGTATTCTCGAAATTTACGCTGCAGAAGCTGCGGCTGACCTGACATTTAGCTGATGGCCAACATTTAACCGCATGGTGGCACCATTGTACCGTAGAGTCTTTTGAAGAAGGATAATTTTAGTGGCAAGAAAGAACTCATTTTGAGTTTAGAAATTGGGCTTTGGGTGAATTCTAATACGAAATATCTCTGTAATTCAGGAGAGATAAGATTTTGATAGACTGTAGGAGACAACAGGATGAAGTAGGAAAGCTTTTTGCTTTGCTCTTGTAGCTGCATTGGGCTGGTTCTTTTAAAATACCAGTACTGGGGTAGGGCTTGCTTATGGTTAGTGCTGTATGAACTATTTCTTCTATCATAATCTAAATAGGTGTTTTTCCATCATTTTCTGTTCTGTTCATTGCCTGCGTTATGTGGGTATAACTTGGAAGTATTCAATTCCATGAGCTCTGAATAGTTTTCCTTAGGTCCTTCAAAAGTGTTGTTTCCATAGGTGTTCCTCTCCTGCAGATGACATGGAGGGTGTCAGGAATGGGGGTCTTGACCGCTAGTGCCTTCATGTGAACTTTCTCTGTCACACAGAGGTGCTTTGCTTGGGGAGGGCTCTAAAGAGTATGGCTACCTCTATGTCTCCACGGAGGATGTGAGAGTCAGCCTCACCGTTCAGAGACTGCAAAAGTCATCTCTACCTCTTGGAGGGACCTTCCGTATCCACTTGGCTGATACAGTGATATCAGGTAAGAGAAGATGCAAGTACAGGTCTTAGATTTCCTTTGCAGGAAACCAAGTGAAGAAGAGATGGTATTGAACCTCAGAAATGCTTGAGGTACAGGCTGGCAGGTTAAACCCTTTCTGATAGTTGCTACATATTTACATATGATGTCCTTAAAGTCAGGAGTTAAAGATTATAGACAAGGCAGTATTTCTAGATGTTTAGTATGGGGTCCTTCCAAAATTCATACAGGCACTATGAAATACTTGCCTTAATGTTAAAGAACTTTGGATCAGATCCTGAACTGGGATTTTTCATCCCAAGGTTCATTAAGCTAATATTTCTTCAGCATGTGTACTTCTGGTCATCTTGTATGACAAGACTTGTGCAGGTTGACAAGAAATTAATTCTCTTCTAGGATTACCAGAGTTGTTACTTGGCTTGCAGATACCATAAAGTGTTTTGTGCATAGAATTGCTTGCCTTGAATTTAGTCACCTTTTATAGGATTTCTTGTGTTTGGTTTAAATAATCAAAAAAACTTAGAATGAAAGTGAACAGACTAATCTGAGCAAAACCAACAATAAAACTCTTGACTGAGGAACTTGATTCAGTTATAAAATCAAATAAAAATAAGACAGGCAGCCTTAGAATGTTTGTGAAATATCTCTTTTCTCTGTGCTTTCCCCTCTTTCTTAAGAATTGGTTTAGAGAGATTTATTGTATCTGCACCTTTGAATGACTATGGCTCTTTATGTTAAAATAAAACATTATTTGCATTTATTTGGGATTGGACCCAAGAAAACAAAATCTTCTGGATAGGCTGACTCCCTACCCATCTCACCTAGGAAGCTTCCAAACTTTCCATTTTGAAGGAAAATTACTTGCACACTGAAATTTCATGTGTGCACATTGTGTAAAAGTATTACTTAAGATTTCTGTTGGTCCAAACTGGAGAGAAGTTTATAGGTTTTCTTAGCTATTGAATAGTGAAGATCCTCATAGTAGATATAATGAAGAAATTTTTTTTATGATGAAGGTGTTGGAACATGGGAATGGGTTGGTCTGAACAGCCTGATCTACTGGAAAGTATCCCTGTTCATTGCAGGGTTCATACCCTGTTCATACCCTGTTCATACCCTGTTCATTGGACTAGGTGACTTTAAAAGATCCATTCCAGCCTAAACTGTTCTGTAACTGTTCTCTGATTCTATGATCGTTTGGCACTTGAGGTTTGATAAATTTCCCTCTGCTGCTTTTTGGCAGTTGCAGAAGTTTGAACTACAACAGGCTTGCACTAGTGATGAAACGTTTTCTAGGACCAGGTAGATGTGCTCTCCTAGGGATGACGACATCTACTGCTTTCTAATGTCTTTTTCAGATGTTTCAGTGCACACCTCCTCCAGCCATCTCCGCAAGCTTTTACAAGACAACACAGATAATTCTACAGCCCCATATTTCAACAGCAGTGACTTCATTGTGACCAAAGACTTGGATTCTTGCTATGAAAGCATCTGGACACTGACTTGGAAAACACAAGCTGGGGATTTACCCAATGTTATCAGTGTATAGTAGTGTCTTTGACTAACACCCACTTTGAACCCCATTCAATGTCTTTGGCCATGGCAGATTCATTCCCTCAGTGTTAGTTTTTATGAAGGCACTTGTGGGACCTTAGGCAATCTGTCTGCCTATTAGGAACAGCAGTTAAGCAAATTTCAAATTAGATGATTAAAAAATCAATTGCAGTTGCACAAGGAGAAATTACATCTTCAGAGTCTGTGCTTCAAAATGAGGAGGCTAGAATGTAATTTCTGTGCTTTGTTGCAGTTCTGCACTATAAAGAGACTCCTATACTGAAATGAAATCTATTATAATCACATTTATATTTCAGTACAGTAACCAAAGTTCAGTTTAGGTTTGTGGCATCATTTATGGACCAAGGAGGGCTATTTCTGAACTTTCTGTATGTGTTCATATCTGTTTCTCATAAGTCTCAGAAGAAAATTCAGTTCACACTCTCTTAATATTTGTCGTGTTTAAGCTTCACTTCAAGTAGAAGATTCTTTTTTGAATAAAGACTCAGACTGAGCTGCTTCCTCCCTTAAAAAGAAACTATTTCTTTCTATATTAAACTTCTGAAATTGTAAAATTATTTTCAACAAAACAATCAGTTCCTATGCTCAAGACATTAGCCTTGAGGGTGAAAAAGTCTTGAGCTGCATCTTCAGCTGTAGCACAGGCCCTTGTTTCACCCAGAGTAATGTCTTTGAGAGCAGATGTTCAAAGCTCTTTCCATGCCTGATGCCAAATATTATTATTGACTGTTAGAAGCTTATTTTCAAATCTGGCTCCTGAATCTCTTCACCTTAGCTTGCAGTCTTTTTGTCTGCAAGGTGAGGGTGGGAACAGGGAGCTGCTATGAACTCTTGGGTAATGAAGATTTAGACCTGTCTTGTAAAGACTCTGTGTGAATTCTGGGTGAATGGTTTTAATTTAAAATCACAAAACAGAAAGGAACAAGAAACTTAAATTATTTGTTCTTTGCCAGGTCTCTGCTGAAAACCTCACTGGTCTGGAACCAACTATTTCTAGTCGTGTGGTTTATGATGGGGGTGTGTTTATTGGACCGATATTTGGGGATATGCTTGCTACCTTCAATAACAAAACACAGGTGAGTTAATGTGCTGTCACACTTCCTATTCATTCACTTGGGTAGTGTAGATCCAGGAGTCTCACAGGTGTTCAGGTTACCTACTTCTGCCACTAAATGGTTTCAGAAATCTCTTCTGTGCTTTGCACAGAATTGGTCAGATTCTTGCTGCCTGGTTTGTGGAGCAGGAGTTTCCTCCAAGAGATATTGAAGGTGGGAAGAATGATCATCTTGGTGGTGGAAGGCAATTGATTCATTTTGAGGAAGTGGCCAAGGGCTGATATTCCTGGATTCCCACCTTTGGTGGGTACCATGGTGCTGGCCACTAGACTTTGGAATGACACTGTTCACCTGCAGCCTATCTGCTGCTATACTGATGGGCAGAATAAGCGAGATGGTGGCTGTGGTACTAGTCTGTAAGTCCCTTAGATTTTATGGATCTCAATTCTTAAGCTGTTGAAAGGAAGTAAGGAGAGCTTCCTGGGTAAATGAGTCTGCGGGATGGACAATTGTGTGGCAAATTCTGTTCTCAGATGTTGCAGAGCAGTGTACATTGCTGGCTTTGCTTCCAGCAAGGACTGCTGGGCGCTGTATTGATGCTGGATGTGCTTGAAACCCAGCTGTGCAGCATTTGGGTCTAGGTCATCCTGCTGTTTTGGTGAGCCTTTTCCCTTCATGAGGTCTCCCCTTCTTCCAGTGGCTCAACCACCCCTGATACCTTTGCCATCAGTGATTCAGACATACCCTCAAATAGGCCAAATGAAACAAGAATGGCAGCAGCAATCACATTTCCTCTTCATTTTTTGAAGCTTTATTCTGACTTGCTGGTAGCAACAAGTATAAAAATGTCCCTCTAATTATTGTGTCTTTATTCAAGCAGAGTACTTCATAACTGTGCTCCTTGTGTTTCTTGGAGACAGTCTGCTTTTGCTTTTTGCAGATGACATACTTTCTTGCACACCCTTAATACCTGGGAGATAGATGAAGAGGGGCTCTCCTATGCCCTGTGCTTTAGCAGCTGACTCTTCTGAGATATTAAGATCTCAGAAGAGGTATCTCTTAATCTCTTGCTAGATAATCAAGGTCACAGCTTTCTTGTTTCAGCATGAAAAACAAGGGATAAAAAAACCCATAAAATTGAGGGCTGCATGATGAAAAGGCACATTCTGTGATTCATTCTAATTAGTTTTACAGGCTTTAAATATAATAAACTTGTTTCCAAGGTGGGGAGGGAAGAAGTGGGGTGTGGCAAGCAGGGTCTTCAATGGATGGCTAGGATAACAGGAATTGGGAAGAGCTGAGGGTCCCAGCAAGATAGGAGATAGGATTCTGCAGGGATTGAGAAAGGCTGCTGATACAGCTTCCAAGGTTATGTTCTGCTTTGCCAAAAACGAGCCCTAGCAAGCCTTGCACTTTAATTTGTAATGAGACTGCAGCAGAATAAACAGCTGTCTGACTGTGCTCTATTCTGGCACAGTCTGGGTGCTCTCAACAGCTAATTGTGGTTACCAGTATCACTCTGAAGGTCTATCGGGTAGATGTAGCTCTAGAAAACACCTCTGCTCCCTTCCCAGCTTCAGGGTGTCCTTCTTTTCTCTCTCCAGGTGGTGGTGGTGGTGAATGATGTCCTTGCAAACTGTTCTGGTTCATGCTCTTTCCAGTTCAGCCAGGAAATGACACCTTCAGTCAGTGATGTGGAGTATTCATCAGGTAATGGGGCTTTGTGTCTGAACAACATGGCAAAACACTGTTCTGTGAAAAAGATCTGCCAGATGCTGCTGGTGATGTGTGCCTGTGGATTCTTTTGGAAATTTCTAATATTATGGAAACTGCACTTTTAAGTGGGGCACTTATGATCACCTCGTGTGTAGCACAGGCATGTTTTTACAGCAACATGAAGATGGTAGAGACATAAATGGGAGAGAAACAGTGGTGGGGTTGGTGCTTAAAGTGAAATGTGGCTCTTGGTTCAGGTTAATTTTAATAAAAAATTACGGAAAAGCTGAATATTTTGATGGGGCAGGCAGGAAAATGTATTATGGGGGGCAAGAAGAGATCATTGCTGGTGTAGATTTTAGGATGTCCTCATGAAGATGGCAAAAAATTTAACCGTTTGTTGAAAGTAAACCCTGGGCGTTGTTACACCAAAGCTTACAAGTGATCTTGTTGATTATATTTCTTCAGATGATGGGTCCCAGGCCACAGTAGTTATCAGGGGAGCTGGCTTCACTGAGGAGAAGTCAGCTGTTCAGGTGAAGGTGAACAGCACCACCTGCCATGTCATAACACTGAATCAAACCGAAGTGGTTTGCCAGATGGAGAGGTTGCCAGTCGGAGTCTACCAGATGATGTTACTGGTGAGACCTTATGGCTTCGCACTCAATGGCAGCACAGGAGAAAGCATCTTCTTAAGAGTTGAGCCAAAGCTGGTAGCCATCGAACCTCCTACAACTTCAGAGATTGGTAGGTCTGAATGCCAGACTGCCTCAAAGGGGACGTCTGCTCTCTGCTTCTTGCTTTTTGTAACATGTTTTGGTTCTTCTGTACTTCCACTACCAAGGTCTTCACCTGATAAAAAAGACATAATGTGGCTGGACACGCTACGTGTACCCCAAAGCACTGGGGCAAGTTTCTTAGAGTGACAGACTTTCCTTGGTTGTTTGTGGAAGCCACCAGTTTCTTGACTAGTTTTGTTTGGGAATAGTAAATTCAAGTGCAGGTATATTAATTCCAGCAGATCAGATGGATATTAGTGTTTCACAGCTTATCTTCGCATATCCATTTAACACATGGCTTTGTAGTATTTAAATTAATCTAGCCTAATTATGAAATGGTTACACTTTGGTTCATCCCAGTCCTATTGAAATGAATTGATATTCTGAGTGGTAAAATGGAAAACTCATCTATGTTTAGCTACAAAACTGAGAAGCCTAGAAGAGAGCACAAACTAAACTGAATCTCCTTCAACATGACCCAGGCTTACACTGACAGTAAAAGTCGTCCAGCTTTTGTCTGGAAACCTCCTAGTTTCATTATTGAGGTAGTTTGAGTTCATGATAACAAACATCACTGAAAACAGGAGTACCGGCCTATGTGCAGCATAAAGCTAACCCAGCCATGTGACTTGGAGAACTGATTGTGGCATGCTTGCCCTCCTTGGAGCAGGTAAAGGAAAGGAATAATGGGGTGTAAACATCTCTCTGGATGAGCTATAAGATAGAATTGGACCAATGTAGGGTTCCTAAGCTGATAAGCAAGAAGCTATGGACACCTTTTTATTTTATGGTTTGTTGGAGAGCATGAGAGGAAACAGGAAAGCTATTCTAACCCTTCTAACCCTTTCCTTCCCCTCCGCGCCCCCCGCCGTGGGAGGGTCATATATTACATTAAAGTTAAGATTCACTTTCGATTCATAGGAAACCAAAATCCACAAACCCCAAACATTCCCCAAATACCCTAAAAAAAGCTAACTATGGCAAGTTTTAGTGCTTGGGTCTTGCTTCTCATTTCCTTCACTGGCAATCCAGTTCTCCTCCCAATTACAGTGATCTGTCACTCATTAAAAAGAAAGCAAGTATAATGCTATCTTACATTACATATGCCTTGAACATTTATAATTGGAAAGAATTACAGCTTCCATCTGTGTTTTTAATTTCTTCCATTTAAAATACCTCTCTTCAATCTTATCGTAAAGTGCACATATGCAGTATTTCACTGCATATGGATATAAGTGTAGATATCAAAACTTAAGAGCATCAGTGTTTACACAACACACATGGATTTTGTACTCTAAATCTGAGGCTCCTTACTGACAACTACATTAGACAAGTGGCTTCAATTTTGTCTTCTTGCTGTTTCTGACTCTGCAAACTTAATGCTACAGGAGGGGAAGCCAGGAAGCATCTTGTCCTTTACTGCATCAGCTTCCTCTTAATCAAAATATCACCAGTCTTAGTGGTGCCATGGTGGGAGATACCTGTGACCTAATTCTATAATCGTGGGATGCCTTCCTAAAGATACTAAAATGCTCCAGTGGATAGAAGGAACCTGCTGCTAACATATCTGATTGCTATTGTTTGCTTGGTTATGCTGCTAGCCAGAGAAAATAGAAAAGATTAAACTTTAAATTAAGATACAATTTTAACTTCACTTTAAATTAAGATATAGTTCTCTGGTGGTTTAAAACATTAGCAGGGAAAGATACTTTGAAGAAAGGTTGAGGAAAGTGGGTTGCCATCAATGTATAATGCCTTTACCATAAAAGTTTTTTTTTATATCACATGAAAAAAGTCATAAAAACTCAGTTGGTTTGTAAGGCAGCCATAATAACACATACATATAAACACTTCATTGATAAAGTTCCTGTCTGAGCAGTCCATCTCTCTAGCTGTACCCCTAAAACTCTGCAGTACTGATAACTAAAGCAAAGGGCTGGAAGTTTCAGGAAAATATAACTATTTTTCTATTTGCTTTTGAATTGCATCAAAGAACAAAGTCCAGGCTAGAATTACTATTAATGTCCATTCCTGTTCTCTTTCCTGTTTCCCTTTGAAATGCTTCTGAATCTTCCAGTCACTTGGAAAACCAGAGGGGCACCTTGACTCTTTGCATTGAGTTGGGTGCTGCAGAAAGATCAAGCACAAGTCTGACTTGTGTTGAGTATGGTCCTGCATGTGATTGAAAAGGCTCAGCTCTGTCTTGCACAAAAGAGAGCTGAGGTTGCTTAGTGCTTCACAGAATCAAGCCCTCTGTGACTTTCCTCACAACTCTGCTAAGTCTCAAGCCCTGCCAAGTCCCCTTTCTAACCTGAGTTTCCTAAGACACATGCCACAGGCTTTTTTGGCAGCAGGGTGCTTGGCAGCTATTTGAACTGTGAAAGCACCTGCTGTGTTAAGCTCATTTTCCATTCTTAGTGTTTCTTCCTTCCTTATTTTATTCTTGGGCTGGGATCTTTTGAGGGGTGAGGTTGCAGGCCAGACCTTACCATCTTAAATGAGTATGTCATTAAAAAATACACTGAGAAACAAACCCAGTTCTCCTGTATTGCGGACAATTCAAATAATAGGCAAAAGGATTTCTGGTGAAAGAGAGGAAGTTAGGCACAGCAAGGTGAAAGCAGATCATCATCAGATCAACTGAGAGAGAACTGCCTTTTGTAGTGACCTATTAATGACGAATCCTTTGTATATAAAAATATCATTCTACATCTTGAATGTAACAGAATAATTGTTTTTGTAGGAGGACTGAGAGTGGCTCTCAGTGGGTCCAATCTGGAAGGGGTAAACTTGGTAGTGTTTGGGTCTCAGCCCTGCCCTATTCTGGAGGATAACAGGAATTCAACAAGGATTGAATGTAAAGTTCCCTCTCGGGTAAGAAACTACATTTTCTGGTGAACAGTCATCAGTCTATCATCCTTTCTATGTTTTCCTGGCCTGAGCTGTGCTAGGGGAAGAGGAAATGGCAGTAGTAGTAGATTAAACATGCCTGGTACAATTGCTCTTGCCCACATTTTTGAACCTACTTAGCTCCAAATCTTCTGCTTTACATGCAGACCTCATTTGGACATAATCTGCATGTAATGCAAAATGCGTGCCTAGGGGTTGTTATCATCAGTACTCTTTGCTACTTGGCAAGTTTATACCCAGGACAGTGCTAATAGTTTAAGCATAGGGATAACTGTCTATGCCTGCGACTTATCACCGGTTAATTTACTAATATGGATACAGCAAATGAAAATCTGCATAGTCTGAGATTGTTTTAAGGTTTTTAACTCTTCATAGATGTCCCTTTAGAGACAATGTAATTATACACATTTAAATAGAATCTGGGGTATATTCAAATTTCATCAGTGCCATGTGTCTGACTTATGGGAGATGCAGGAATATAGGGAATAACTTTTTTTTTATTTGTGTATTCTTATCTCTGACATTTTCTTCATTTCTGTTTCTAGGGGACAGAAGATGCTACAGTTCATGTGACACTGATTTCTGGGTACCAATCAATAACAGTAACCAACTTGTTCCAATATGATCCTTCCTTAAACCCAGCTGTTGTATCATTGAGCAGAAACACAAGTGGCATAGCAGGTGAAAAGGCTGCAGACATGTATTGGGCATCATGTGTAGAAGTGTTACTATTGCTGATGGTGGCGGGGCAGAGAGGAATTTCTGTGTGGCAACCAGACACCAGATTCCTCATTTCTGAGAGAGAAGGAAGATGGAAGGAAGTTGAAAATATTCCTGCTTTCCTATTCACTCCATTCCCATTCCTCCAAGGATGCAATAATCTGACTGTTTGCTTGGTTCATCCTCTTCTCTTTTTACAGCCTCTCCAGTGCATACCTTAATAAAGCTCCCCCTTGCTCAACAGTTTGGCTGGACTTCATGGGGATGCAAGGAGTTAGGTGACTACCAGTGACAAAATACGCTTCTTGCTGCATGCCTGGCATTTCTATTCCTTTCCCCAAATGCCCTTGTCATTTTCTATTACTCCAGAACACATAAATAAGAGAAAATGTCCTTTATCACCTAAATATTATTCAGATATCATAGCACCAAGGGGAGATTTTTCTAGCCGCGGGCAGCCCAGGTGCAAGGAATTCCTTAATGTTATAGTGTCTTGTGAGTGGTGGTGTGGCTGAGTTCAATCTCTTATTCAGAACCTCCACGGCTTCGTCTTTTAATATAATTTTCCTCCTATATAATAAAAAGAATAAATAAATCACACTGATGCCTTCCAGGCATCTAGGATTAAGCTGACAATTGACCAAGAGTCCAAAGAGTTCATGCTATTAACATATTCAACTTCGCAGGCTTTCAAACTTTATTTGACTCTGCACATGCAGAATTGAAAAGTACTGGCCTCAAGACCTGCTCAGGGGAGCTGTTAGATGAGGGGAGCTTTGTGCAGACGCTCCTGCTTCACGGAAAGCAGAGACATCTCCAAAGCTGAGGCTATGGAGCTGAATGGTAATAGTGCCTGCTGGGGAGTGATGCTAAAGCCAAGTGACCCAGGTGTCTGCTTGGGAGACAAAATTGCTACCCACATCTAAATCTCTAGTAAGGATGCATTAACCTATAAATGTTAATTTTGATTAAGACAAGGTAAGAAAGTAAAGCAGATGAGCTGCTCCTGACTTCTTATAAGAGCAAGTAGTGACAGGGCAAGGGGGAATGGCTTTAAACTGAAAGAGAGGAGATTTAGATTACATATTAGGAAGAAGTTCTTCCCTGTGAGGGTGGTGAGGCCCTGGCACAGACTGCCCAGAGAAGCTGTGGCTGCCCCATCCCTGACAGTGCCCAAGGCCAGACTGAGTGGGGCTTTGAGCAGCTTGGTCTAGTGGAAGGTGTTCCTGCCCATGGCAGGGGGATTGGAGGAAGTGTTTTTTAAGGTCACTTTCAA
>JANHGB010003294.1:0-14289 GCA_026283785.1 Coracopsis vasa | reverse complement strand
ACACCTTTCAGGTGTGTCTGGCCTTCATCCTGTGCCTCCTACATACGTTAAACCACCCCCCTCAGCTTATAGGTGTGTCGCTTCGAGCGCCGCCGGTGCCGGGTGCCGCCTGCAGCGGGGTGGTTGCGGCTCCCCGGGCCAGAGGGGACGGGGCGCAGGGCCCCCACAGCCTTCCCCCTTGCACCGTACGGACAAACCTGCGCCCGTGGCCCCTGCCTGAAACCGTGTGCTTCCAAAACAAACTGCACCCTCCAAAACCGGGCAGCCTGTTGGGCGAGCGGCTCCCCGAGGGTTTCCCCTCGCTTGTTCCTGGGAGCCTGCCCGCGGCGCCCGGAGCGGTCTGGCCTCTGCAGCGCGCCGTGCCCGACGATGACACGGCGGGACACACGGTCTCCTGCCCAGTCGCTCCGCCGGAGCCAGACAGGGCTTCCAGGGGCTCTGCCCCCTAAGGGTCTGCTCCTACACCCGTGAGGAACGGCATCCCCCGTAACGCTCTCAGAGTAGGCTCCTCCGGGACTCCTTCGGGCTAAACCACGAAGTGTCGCCCTCCTCGCGGAGCGGGTCGGCACAGTCGGAATGCGGCGAAGAGCTGGTCTTGGAGCGGGATGCAGGGGGGAGCCGCTGCGGTACCTCACGGATCTGCCGCCGGGCCATTCGCGGTGCAGGGGCGCCCCCCGGCGGCGACGGAGGGCACTAGCTGCCGCCCGCCCGTCCCCTGCCGAGGCTTTCCCGGGCCACTGGCGTTAGAAAGCAGTTTACGAGGGGAAGGGGCGGCAAGGAAAACAAGACCGGGAAGGCTGGGGAGGGGGCAACACCGGGCAAACTCTCAGCCCCTGTTTGGAGAGGTCGGTAAGATTTCAGAGTCATGTTGGTCCCGTGTCAGCTTCAAGCACAGACGTGAGCTGCAAAGCAATTAGGGCATATTTCAGCCTTGGTGGAAGTGCCAGATAGTGGGGATTAATAGTTTACCGGGGCATTTTTTCACAGGATTGGGAGATTAAGGACATGTCAAGGGGAGGACTTGTCTCTCCTGAGCTGAATAAGGTTGTCTTCTTTTCTGTACCAAGCCAGTCATCTGCATGAGAACCTAAACGCTGGAAAGAAAGTGTCCACCAGCAGCTATGCACTGGCATTTCCAGACACTTGGGAAGTGAGTCAGCTACTCTCAGGGGCATGCCACAGCTTCAGCTGTCTGGTATTGATAAAATGCACTTTCCAAAAGCAACATCTCATTCGCTGATAAACTTTCAAATACTCTTGACCTATTAACCCCCTTCCCCAGCTGTTGAGTTGGATTTTCTCTTTTGGCATTTCGGCATGAGGAATTTAATTTTTTCCTATCCAGATTCTAAGAAATAATACTTTTTTTAAATTTCAGTTTAATTTTCTACATGAAACCACCAAGAACACCAGTATAAATGTGGTGTGAACAATAGTTTCTGAAGAATGTACATAAGGGGTTACAATGAAATATCCTTCCATAGGAACTTAATTAATGCAAATTAGGTATTTTTATCACTTGTGCACTGCAAAGGTATTTTTTTTACAATGTACCGTGGAGTTTTTCATCATAGCGTATCTGAGATTCTATGTCAATAGTTAAAATCAATTAATGCAAACAACAAGGGTAGAAGAAAATATGTATTACTCTATTTAAAAGATAAATCACTCAGAACAATTATTTTTAAATCTTTAAATAATTTGCTACAAGTCTACGACTGTATTTATATGAGCAGAGACTTTGAAACCAATGGGTCTGTCAGGGGTGTGATAATCTCATAGAGCCTCTCTCACAGACTGAGGGCTGCTGAGGGGACCATCTCCCATTCCTCTCAGCTGACCAGCTATGCTTAATTTCCCTGTGTGAATTAAGACTTAGAGCTGGCAAGAGCAAGTAATGCATTGACTCCAAGGGAAGCAAGATTTCATTCTTGTCTTTAACTCTTTGTTCTAACTATTCTAACTATATTTATCCTAAGGTCTTTTCCATGTAAAATACACCAGTGAATTGCATTTAGAGTGTGTCCTTCCATACGTCAACATAATTAAATGGTTGTTTTCAATCAGCTCTGTTGCTATGTACATTCATAGTCTGAGTACATAGTATGTGATGCAGAAGGCATTTCTGAAATGCATAAACATTTACTAACACTCTCCTGCCTGCTTGTTTCTTAGACAAGTGTTAAACACATTAAGACCATGCACTCCAACTCTGAAAGTTTCTTTGCTATCTAAGCTGAATAAATTGAAACAGTGACAAATTTAAGTACAAAAATCAAGATTTGAATTAATAGTTATGCTTGTAATAATATTGGCCATTGCTGGTGTAGGTATGTGATATTAGTATTGCAGGTAACCTGGAATTTCTTAGAAATTTTGAGCTGGTTTTGGGTCTAGAGTAATTCAAGCTACTTGGTGTTTCTGGCATCTTTTTTGTTTCCTCAGGTTGCATTGCCAGGACAGAATAAAACAGGACGTTCTGCATTTCAGCACGGTAAACCTTGAATATCATTTCCATTGTCTTAGCACAGTCATTTAGGAGGCCCATTCATTCCTTACAACACAAAGGACAGTTTTCCAGTGTATTTTATATATTTGCTATTAAATCAGTCATAAAGTTAATATTGCACAGTATTGTATCTGCATCCATAAAATGGAGGACAAAATACAGCAAATGGCTTCCTCCAGGCCCTGCCCTTCTCTAAGAGATTTCCAGTCAATGGCATGAGAGGAACTCTGTCTGGTGTTTATTTGTTTGGATAATTTCATTTCAGAGCTGGTATTCAGAGAGCAGTGCTAGTCTGACCTCTCATAATGAGGAATGGCTTCTTATATTAGCAGTGTTCAGAGAGGACTAGTCCTATCTTAAATCTACTTATTTAGTGGAACAACTATGGAAGCAGCGTCCCTGGAGAGTATTACAGCCATGAAATAATTATCTGCCTCACCAGGTATGTTTTCCTTAGCAACTATTTATTTCTTTAATTTCTCTAACTGATTTTTCCCATCATGTAATGCTCTGAAAGTAAGAAATTATTGTGGCTCCAAATAAATAGAACTAGAAAAGCAAATAAATAATTAAAAAGCAGAGGTATAAATAGAAAGGAACTGGCCCTTTAATACGATTTGGTCTTACAAAAGCCAGTTAATTTATAGGGCTTCATTTTTTAACGATACCAGATCTTTAATACTAAAATTGGGAAAAAAAAAGTAGATGTAATGATTTTATAGTCCTTTCCATATATACACACAAACATGGTTTATATCAAAACATTCCTAAATTAAGTTGCTTTGTTTCAAAGAAGCTGGTTCTTTATTTCACAACGGAATCTTGATCTATTTTGTAAGCATTCCCTAATGAAGCCAGTACAGATCTTGCTTGATAAAAGAGGGCAAGAAAATAAATTAACTGAGGACAGTGAACCTGGATATTTATCAGGTATCACATTATGTCTTAACACAACTGTTCCCATCAAAGCAATGGACTAGCCACAGAGACTTGCAGGTGCTGGTCTAAGCATTCTTCTTCTCCATGTGGCTGAGGGGTCCGCAGTGAAGGAACATACACTGAGGAAACATATCATCTTAAGAAAATCAAAACACTTTTAAAAGGCACTAGCTACTACTTGCAGAACACAGTGTTCTCTGAGTACCTAATTGAATTCAACATATGATGAAAGGTTAATAGCCATGGGTTCCCCTACAGTTGGTAACCCTTCAACTATTTCAATGTAATTATTCCCTACAAAGAAGCACACAATCAGCAGCAAAGTCTGAAATGGTGGCGTGCCAAGCTCTGAATAGGAATACTTTACTAACTTTTCTTGGTACTTCTATGTCATAAAATATAAATATATATTATGACAGCAGGGTCTGTTTAGGTGGTAGGTAGGCTTATGGAGAAGATAAGCTTGTGCTTGAATCCAAAGGTGTTAAAGGTTCGAGTTGTGTTAGCTAATGAGTGACCTGGTCCCATTGTTGCAGACAGTGGAATAATAAACAATAATGGGGGAATCTTAATCAGGCCAACCCCTGATGCTGTCATTCTCTTCCCCACTGGCACAACAGGCATTGAGTATAGAGCATGCTGTGATTCCCTGACTGAGGAGCAGGTCAGAGGGAAGCTATGAAGGGGGAATAATCAGCTGCTGCTTTGCTTTCTCCCCATATACATCTTTCCAAGAAGGCTTAAAGGACGTAAAGGTCAGCCATAAACTTCCTGTCAGTTCAGCAAGACAAACATTCAAAAGCTTAAACACTCTGACAAGCAAATCCAATACAAATGCACAGAACCATCGTAAATGAGGATGGAAAAGATCCTGAGAGGCCATTTAGTTCATCCCTCATTATTTAAAGGACACCAAGGCTTCAAAGAGAAACCCTCAATATCATACTGAAGTACTAACAGCATGCTTTGGGGAACTGTTTCCTAGTGGCTGACAACAGATAATAACTTGTTCTAGGTGAGTTGTATGTTGTCTGTAGCTGGACTATGAGCACAGCCGTCAGAAATAAGTTGTTATCGACAGAGTAAAAGTCTATTCTGAAGTGAAATTAAAAATGATTTAGGAAGAAAAACCTACACCAGAGAAGCCTGTATGTTTGGATAATTCCACAAAAATAGTCTCAGTTTAGCAAGGAAAATTAATTGTCTGCTTCACTGGCATCTCTGCAAACTTCCTCCCTGGGAACAAAGAACCAGGACTGGGAGATTCCTTCCTACATGTGACTTCCAGACATACAGCCCCCACCAGTCTTGCTAAACACATACTGCTGTTACAGTATGTCTGCACTTGACAGTCGTATAATTCTTTGACCATTTCTAAACTTCAGGAGAGATGGACTCCATGATCGTCATCATCCCTGCTCCCCTGTTCCCCCACTCTCCCAATCTCAGTGCCTTGATATCCAGACTGGCAGGCTGTGGCATTCACCACAGCTCTTACCTCTCCAAAAGAAAGGGCACAAGAGGCAAACTTTGGGCAAGGACATGGCCAGCAAATACACAGGGCCCAAGCAGATACTTCCATACGTGTCATCTATCATAGGTATTGATGGACACATGGAAAATTGGAGGTCTTGTGAAAAAAAAGAGTCAGGCAAGAGCTTAGTTTGCAGGCATTAAAAGTACTGCCTAGGGAGATTACCTGTCAGGACATTTATGAACTCCACATGAGCTAACTTTAAAAAAAGAAATTTGTTTCTTTTGCACAAGTCATGATTGGATAGTGACTGAAGAGGAAAATACACAGAGCAAAACAATGCAGATTTAAACAGCATTTCTTAATGAAGCCTTGTGGCTGCTGCTTTCCAGTATGTTGAATGCTGATATTTCCAAATACCAGAACATAAGATTTATTTGGATTATAAATAGATGTTGCCCTATGCGTCAGTATCAGCAGCACTCTGTTGTGTAAACAGAAAACTATTGGGGGCTTTTTCTACTCTTAAAAATTGCTTGAAAGCTCCTACCCACTCTTTGCTGACAGCCTTTTTCACCTGTTGGAGTTCAGTGTCTCTCTTGTATAACATCACCTCTACAGCCTGCAGAGAGGCTTCACAAGAAGCTGTTAAAATGCCTTTTTTCATATGCCCTTTTCTCTGCTCTCTTGGATGTTCTCCAGCTGGCCACACTACTCTTGTTAGTTTTTAGCCACCCAGTTTATTGAACTTGTCTTGGTTTTGGCATTGTCCTGATTTCCATTATAATATATTTGCCTCTGGGGAAACACGGTTGCTACTAACTCCAGTGTCTCTTATTTGTTTTTTGTGGTTTGTGTTTTTTTTTTTTGTTTGTTTGTTTTTAATTATATAGAAAAAATATCTGCCTAGAATTTTTAAACAAATATTTTTTTAAGCACAAAATTACACTCTCAGACACCACCCAGGTTCTTTCCATCCTTTGTAATTCTATTTTCTAGAGTGCAAATGTTCAGCTGGTAAATCTGACCTGCTGCTCCTTTACCCTCTGCCCACTGCTCTTTGAAATGTATTTAGGTGATAACAAGCTGCTTAAGGCACATCACAACATGGGGCTCTACTATACCATGATCTTCTTTCCCAGTTAAAACCAGCAGCAGCTGCAAGATGAGGTCCCTTTCTTTATGCTAGGAGTAGTTGTTAGGACCTTATTTGCTAATAAAAACTACAGAATCTGCTTCTCTAACCTCCAGAGAAGCTGAGAAGTCAGGCAGGGGTTGTGCTTCTTGACACATGCCCCACCATCACAGCTTTACTGCTTGAGATCATCAGCTGCACCCATTACTCTGTCCTGCATGGTCACCTCAGGGGGCATTTGGCTCTGGGTTAAGATACATTTAGGTGCCTGCATGTGAGCCCAGCATCTAAACTTCTGCATTGGCTGATGAGGATCTAGTTAATGAACTCAGCAGTGCCTGAGCAGTTTAGCTACCCACCATCCACAGGGCTTAGCTCAGCTGCTTTCACACTGGGCTCTAGCGCTGTTTAAGCACCTTGCAGCACCTGAGACTTCTTGTGGAGCTGCCAGCTACCACTCAGGACCCATATACACACATCTTGACCTGTACTAGACCACTTAGGAAGCAGAACCAAGTGGAAGTGGACCCAAAAGGACCCACTTAGGACCCAAAACCCAGTGCTGTTTTGGGTGCCGTGGGCTCCCAGGTGCTATTACACAAGTGTGCAAGTCTCCTGAAGCTCCTCTGTTGTATTTGCCAGCCCCAAGGATGTGCCTCAAATATAGCCTGAGATGGTGCTAGACACCTAAGTTTAGGCAACTGGATTGAGCACTTTTACTTTTCAACTTGATATTTTTGTCAGCCAAGTCTTCTGCTGCTCTATAGTCTGCTCATGTAAATGCCTGTTTACTGGAAACCAGAATGAGACCAGCAAATGGGCCTGATGGTGATCAAAAGATGTTTAAATAGTAGTGTTTTCCACTCTCCACCCATCTGCTTTTGGATCTCAGACCTGAACGGAGAGGTTAAGATTGTGACAGAGGTTCCTGCCTAACTCTGTAAAATACACCATATGCAGCTTTTACTGCCTAGCCGTATATTGATGTCTCTCCTGTACCACTCCCAAGTTTTGTGACTTCCTTTAAGAAACTGCATGTACACCCCATAACTAATTAAGCAGGAGTAAACAAAAGTTGCGTCTCCCCTCTTCTTTTCCCATTAATCTGGCCATATATTTGCGTATTATTTTCAGAAATAATAAAATCCTTTCTTCTTGTTGTTGTTGTAAGATTTTTTTCTATTTTATGATTTTAGTAGAAGAGAATTTCTTGGTATTGCTCTTCTAAAAAAATCAGGCTATTTGTGTGAATGTCTGGGTATGGATTTTAAGAGTCTAAGTTTAGGCTCTTATTTCTGAAAGTCCCAGCCAAAGGGAGAAGGTGTACTAACCTCCTGGTGCACTGCGCTCCAGCTCTGTGGCACAGTGGTCCCAGTGCAATGCTCCACACATGGCACATATTAGCAAATGCACTATATTTAGCAAAATGTGCCCTACTGCTCCTAAGAGACAACTGAATAAGCCTTGATAACAAAGTTGGCCTGGCTCCTTTGGGACTTGTAACTTCCCACTGACCAATAGAGATCATTAAAATGTTTTAATTATATAATTCCCTTTTGCACAGTGTTATGGTAGATAAGATTGCATGTGTGTGACAGCCTTTCCGTTATGAACTTCAGGTCCCAGGGCATTAGTCATCCCGAGTAAGTGCTCATGTGGAGATGAAACAATGTGGAACCAGTTAGATATTAAATAAACATATATAACTCAATTAAAGAACACATTTGTATCTTAAAGGTCCTGATGGAATAACAACTTCCTCGTTGTACACCTGTAGGAACAGGAGCTGCTTTTGGGAACAAACTGTCTCAACATGTGAGACAAGCCCTGCCAGCACCAAATCTACCTCTTTCCGTTTTCTTCCCAAAAGCATTTCTGAGTATCTATGCATAATATTACCATCACATTGATGAGAGTGATTCCAGGGGGTTTGCATAGAAGCTCTTAGAGGAATATTAATTTGGGAGTGGGAACCTTCTGTGGTCTTTTCCATTGCAGTTCCTTCCCATGTTCTGGTACGTGTAAAGCTCAAATATTACCGGATCTTAGGACAGCATCCCTTTCCAATTTATTTCCGTGCCTACAGGACAGCATCTTGCTTTTCTGCAGCCAGCAAAGACTCAACAAGACAAGAGACAGACGTTTTCAGTAATGAAAGTACCAAAGCTAGTAACATAATAAAACAGTGAAATCCTGGTGAGGAAGAGAAAAGATAGTTACATACACCACATAAACCAGACACAGGAAAGATCCTTATGTTTCAGAAAGTTCAGATTGGTGGATTAGGAACTCAAAGAAAGAAACACATTAGCAAAGAAGAAATTCATTCCTCTTTGGCAGTGTTCTGTAGGACACAACAGGCTATATGCAATGGGAGTATTTTGTGAACTGACTACAGATACTGGCATACCCCAAGGAGCTAAAACCAGGACTGCCTGACTGAGAACTCAGTGGGTAACACACTTCTCTCAAGTACCTCCCAGCCCCCAAGAGTGAATCTGGCTTGACACAACATTTATAAACAGGAATAGGTGCCATTTACTTTTTTTTGTGAGGACGTATCTGTCTGAGAAAATAGATACCAGTGTGCTTTAGCTTCGCATGTGTTTCAGGGAAGCCTGTGATCAGTCTGATAGAAAACCTGTGAATAATAAGAGCAACTCGTGAGAAATATTGAGACAAGATCAAAATGTATCACATTCCGTGTGTGCTGCTCACCGAGTTCGAAGACTTCAATATTCACATTCAGTAAAAGTACAGTGCAGCCAAGGGATTCTCCTCAGATTGCACTTCTGGACAAACCATTATTTTTACAGCAGAATTGACTGAGTACTGAAAAAATAAGTGGAAAGTCTCAGACAAGTCAGACTGGAGAAGGTGCTGTTATTGTTAAAAGGAACTTCTTAAAAAAATAACTGCACAAGCATGCACATGAAAAGATATGTTCGTTTTGACTTACTCATCCCCTGACTACCTTATTTAGGGTCAAGTCAGGTTGATCAGATTGATTTTGTCTTTGAAAGTCTGATTCACCTTAGTAGCTATGAAGGTCAGCCTCCAGCATTTTGATGCATAACTGGATTGGGAAACCCTGGGTGATTAAGGAAGGGCTGCTTAATATGAAAGATGCAAAAACACCCTATCATCACACTTCCTCATAGCTGAGAGCACTGACAGCCAAGATGAGAAAAGTGGTGTTTTTACTCTGAGATCTTGAAAAAGAAAGAAATGAAAGTAGAGATAACATCATGCTCTTTGGGACCTCTGTGGTGTTTTTACTTCTGAGTTTCTGAACTTTTCTCATGGTGTCTTTTAGGAAGCTGGTGCCATGATACTGTGTATTGTTAGTCCTCAGAGTTTTACTGGGGAAATGTTTATGAGCATCAGGCTAATTGGACCTACACTTACATTCAGCAGCCAAGAAAACGTAGCCCGGGCACAGTTCTAAGAGCAGATAGTTCTGAGCTACCTTCCAAAGGGACAAAGTAAACCATGGTCTGTACATCTGGAGTCTCAGAAAGGATTGTGTAACCTAGAACTTCAATACTGAGGATTTAATCTTTATATGTTTAATCTGATTATTGTTTGAATAGTTATTTCTCTTACAGTAGCAAAAACAAGTTGCTGGGTTTTTTCCATTCTGCCAAAGCTGGCGCATTACTAACCTTTGTTAACCTCCAAGCCATATAACTTTAAAAGCTTAAATAATACAAAATAGGGGGGCTAGGGAAGTGGAAGAGATGGAGTACTCATTGCCTATCTAGCAGAAAATTCCCCCCATGTTTTTGAGGTGACAATTAAAACAACCCAGCTCAGGAAGCCAGGACAGCATTCCTGTGTCCTCAGCTCCAGGAGGCTTTCCTGTCCTTTAAAGCAAAATATAAAAAACTCATAGCTACCATTTCTAATAAAAGTAACTGAAAAATAAATTTTACATGAATATGAAAATAAAGTTTACAGGAAATGTCTTTTGGGGAAGATACCATGTGTATTGCCTAAAGACAAATCAGAAGTAGGACAGCAGTAAGGGAGCAATATTGTATATCAGTATAATACCTAACTCCAGAAGATACTGATTTAAGGATGGTAATTGAGCACTACAGTAGTAGAATCAGACAAGAAGAGCTCACAGTTTGGGTGTGTTAACTGCTACCAGTCTATGACTTCATATCACCGACCATTTCAATTTTTTTTGGATGTATCATTTCTTCACATTAGCAAGGAGTAATAGATGCTGCTTGTTTTATTTTCTGCTTCTCATAAAATGCCAGGAGGGAGATTGAAGGTCTTCAGATACTTCCAAACACTTTATGTTAATTTTAGCCCTACAGAAGATGCATAGCCCTATTTTTGCATTTTCCTAGACAGTACAGGCAATACAGGCACTTAGTTTACACCTTCTGGCAGACTGGGATGCGGGCATGCCTGCAACAAATTACACATATAGAGGGAACAGTTAGATGGGAATTTCCCTGCTTGCTTTGTAATGCAGTCCCAGAAAATGGTGTTGCGCAGCTGACTGTGAGTCTTGTCTGGTTTTGTCCCCCTACTGTTCCTGCAGCAGAAAAGATCCAGACATGCTAGCAGACCCATGGCTTGCGTACGCCACCCTGTGAGCCCTCGGCAGCAGCACAGGAGTTTTTTGTCATTTGTTATTCATTTAAATAGTATTTAAATGCTTGCATTTACCCCACGTGCCCTCCCGCCAGGAGAGGCTTGCGAGCCAGCACATTCCTGAAACAGCGGATTCTGAGATGCGGTTGATTGCGAGAACAGCGGCTGCACGTTCTGCTTCAGTTGCACACAGAAATGCACGTTTACCACCCAGCTCATCACAGGGTTTCTGTTATTTAAACAATTGTTCTTCTTTCAAGATTCTTCACAATTCCTGCGGGTGAGAAAGGATGTAGGCTTTTAAAGATTTTGATCTTTCCTTACACTGCCTTCCAGATGCCCACCACTTGGTCCACATCTTGGTAGTAACCCTGGGCACATGGTAGCAGCTGAAGCGTTACCAGTGTCACAGAGAGCAGACTGATTATTTTGCATGTTGTGAAGTACAGCTCACTGTGCTGTGAGGTTTCTCTTCCTTTTAGGCATTAATGCTCCTTCCCAGATAAACTACTCCACGTCCCAGACCTTCTTCTGGGACATCTATCCGGGCAGTTCTTACTCTTTTGGTCATGAAGCTAGCCAAACCCACCTGTGCAGAGAGTCTACCATCAGGGGTACCCCCCACACTCTTCTTTTTTTAAGATTGTTGATTCTCCTATAGTTCTGAGTACGCTGGCCCTTCTCTTCCAGTTTGACTCAAGTTTAACAAGCATAATCTGGCTCTCCAGGATAGCAACTGAAAGCTCTAAACAAATGTAACCCATAAAAGGCTTAAAATAGTGCTATAGTGGGAAACTAGATTTTTGTGCTAATTTTCACATTTTGGAAAAACCACCGTTTCCTTGAGAAGAGAAACAAAAGGATTGTTTTGATGTTCTCGAATTATTTTTAGAAGCTCTATTTGTTACAGAGTCAACACCAGACTTTCAATGTAGTAACCCACAAGCAGCAACTTGTGGAAGAAAGGCTACAAAAAGCACAATGGTGTTAGGAACATAAAACCTAACTAGGGATGCACAGCTAACACTGGTTCCCAGAGATGTCATTCCACAGTAATTGCAATAGTCAAACTAGTAAGAGACATCCAGGTAGCTTACAAGTAATTCTCATATTCATCAACTTAAAAATACTTCCTAGAAGCAGTTATCATAGAGCAGGCATTTTCACCGACAGCACTAGCTGCTTCAGATATAGGGCTTGTTCCTAAGTACATGACAGCAGCTAATAGTTATTACTGGGTATCCCTGCCTAATTCTAGACCACAATTTTTTCTCCTCCGAAGACAATGATGGCTCTCCAGTTGTATTTGTGGCTGGCAGTATCATAGCAAGCTAATAAACACCCCCTCGCCACCGAAAGAAGACAACTTTGGAAAGGATCATGATCAAACCATTAGTGTTATCAGCCATTTGTTGTGTCTCTGCATACACAGAGAGCTGTCACAGTTCTGCTGGTGAACACTCCTCAACCAGGTTATTGTTAAGGTACATAACCTAACTTAAAGCACACAGTTAAGATTGCTGCCAGAAAGCTTGGAATGACCCAGCAGTAATGACATTGGAGCAGAACTGACAGCAATCCCAGAAACCAGTGTTTACTGAGCTTTAGAAGCAGCAGCTACCAACACCCTGACACAAAAGAGTAGCAGCAACCTAAAACTCAGCCATGCCTACAGCTTTTGCCTCATTTTCTTTGAGAGGTCTTAATGTAACACATTCAAAGATTCCTGCTTGCCCTTTAAGTTTGTAAAATTCATGGTCATCTAGGTGGAAGCAGGCAAATACAATTGTGGCTTCATTCAGAGCTGTGTTACAGGAATGCCAACAGCCATCCTTTAAACACACATTCCTGTGTCCCAGAGAAGCAAAGACACTCTTCAGAGAAAGGACAATGAAACCCTGGAGCAGGTTGTGCAGAGGCTCTAGAATCTCCGTCCTTGGAGATGCTCAAGACCCTGGGCTAGGTTGCCCAGGACAGCTGTGAAGTGGCAGAAGATTGGACCAACTGACCTTTAGAGGTCCCTTCCAACCTGAATTATGCTAAATTGTTTGAAATCTCATCCACTTAACCCAGTGTGTAATTACGAACTAGATCTGCTCCTACCCTACTGGCATGGGGCAGTCGTATTCTCATACTACAGAAGAGTACAATTCATAGAGACAGGAGTCTAAGTATTTAGCCTATCCTTGAAGTTACAGTGAGTGTCGGAAAAATTCTTCCAAGAGAGCATTAAACCTGACAAATATTAATAAGAATCTGAAGATTTTATAAGCACTGCCGTCAATATCTTCAGTATTTCTGGCTTAGTAGGGTCCAATTTAGCCTCATCAAATTAGCAGTCAGCTGCCACAGTATCTGTACAATTAACAGTCACGGTAAACCTTTTCAACTGAGAAGTTCTAGCACTGCACCAGTACACTTGGTATTTACACTTCTTGTTCCCCTCCACCACTTTATTATTTGCTCTAGAACACCCTCAAATTCTCAAACTTTTTTTATACTAAAGAATTGATTACTTTTTTACCTTAATGACTGGGAACAAGCTGGCTTTAGCCAGGAGGCAAAGCTGGAAGATTACCAATAATCATTACTAAAATATATGTTGATTTCATGGGCAGCGAGATAAAGACATCATCACTTGCTAACTGTATCTTCACGCTTAGAAATCTTCATTCTTTTCAGGAAATACGACATTCCATTAAGCTGTAGCAGAGAAAAGCCTCTAGAAAAAAAACAACGTATTACATGAAGGTGCTGAATGCAACTGAGACTACTTAAAGCTGCAGAGGACAGTGTTACCTCTACACAGTAAAAACTCACCTTGTTTCCCCTGCCTGTCCTTCCTAATGAGCCTGGCTGCACTTTCCATTGTAACACTCATCATAGGAGCCATCCCACCCTGCCTCTGTGGTGCCAACAGGACTGTAGCCCTGCAGGCCTGTGCACGTCTCTAATGCCTCTCCCTTGCTCTCCATGCTATCTGCATTTGCATAGAGGCATTTAAGCTGGTCCCTGATGAATCTGACTTACTGGCCGGAGTGACTGGAATTCCTTTCTACTGCACTTCAGGTGCTCTCCTGCTGACCTGTGATCCCACTCCAGGCTCTGGGCATCTCCTGTTGGCACTGGCATCAAACTGGTAGGAGTGGGATGGTGGGTTGCCTTACCCAGCAACTTGAGTTTAAAGCCCTCTCCACCAGCTTGGCAAGCCTACGACCAAAGATGTTCACACACATGATACAGTCCAAACCACCACATCATCATGTAAAACTGCTTTATTGATTGCAGTTAACATGTTACAGTTAAATTATGATCCCAAGCTTTAAGCCAGCTGCTTATAAGCTGCCATTGTAGTCACATGGAATTGGACGAAGAGATGCTAGCCACTGAGGCATCTTGAACTGGAATCATTTCTGCTTCTTGGGCATTGAAGCGACAGTCAAAACATAAAAAACATAGACTGTTCCTGAAAAAAAGACACAGAAAAGTTATCTTCAGAGAGGTAAAAGAATTCAAGTCAGCTTTCTTTTCCCAGTTTCTACTCAAGATGTTTTCAATCTATGTGCTAAAACTTCCATATTGTTTTATAAATTACTGCATTTTTCCCATGTGATTTGG
>JANHGB010003292.1:0-40981 GCA_026283785.1 Coracopsis vasa | reverse complement strand
TCTTACCTGCTTTAAGGCTCCTACTGCTGTAGTCTCTGAACTGCTCCATCATTCACCTCTCCCCTGCTTGTGCTTCTTCAGGAATGGTTCAAAATGTCTCTGAAGTCAATTGCCTCTGCACTGACAACAGCCAGCCATTCTCCCAGTGCTTTTCTGCCTACAGGAAAGGTTGGCAGGATACTCTACTAGTCCTTCAGTGGAATACAGCATGACACTGGTTTTAGCTGTGAAAAGACTTGTCCAGTGGCACACAAGGGTTTGATGGGCTTGCCAAGGCAGGCCACAAACAGGGGCTTGCCAATCATGTACCACCTTTCATCACCCTTATGCCAATCCAAACCCCTCAAATATTCCTGTCCCAGACAGCAAGTATCTTATTTTAAAAAGAATTCCATATATCTGTTAGTCTGCAAACTGCAAAGTAAAAATACATTTCAAATGAAATGGCTTTGACACTTCTTAAAATATACATTTTATTATTTTCTGGTGTTTGCTGTGAAGGTTTCATTCAAATTGTGAAGGTACGCAGCCTTTCAAACTTCTTGAGTTAAAGGTTTTTGTTGGTGGTTTTACGTTCCGTTTCTTTCCTGGCAGAGGAAAATACATAGGCTAGAAATTGTTGAAATTCATTAGGCGTTTAGTATTACCTCTTCATATATGCTGTGGAATGCTTTGTAGAAATACTATATAAAATAAGGCAGATTTTGACAGGGAATTCAGTCATAAAATTTCACAGGAGAAAACAGGAAGTTCCAACATATTATTATTTTTGTAGCCAAGGGAAGAGCAGGTTGTTTTCACTGGTTTGCAGGAGAACTGCAGTTCTGGTGCTCAGACGGTATACAGCTCTTGTTTATTCTACAATTCTCAAGTGAGACCTTTTCAATAAAACTTACTTTAATTAACATAAATCAGACAATATTTAAACATACACATCTATCCTTACAGTGCAATAAAAAGGTATCATTGTATAGTATTTTGTATTTGCATTATGAAAATAAAAGGTCTGTACATCAATTAAATGTATATTAATGAGTATGAATCATGTAAATTTATAATGCATCTAAAGTTGGCTTTGGCTTTTAAGTATTTATAAATTCATAGAAAATATTGAACATCTAACAAAATAAATAAAACATAACATTTGAATCATAGATGCTAACGATCAACCTCAAAAATTCTTGTGTTATTTTTACATTTGCTACTAAATTTCTTAAAGAGAACTCACTTTCAGTAGTGCTCAGAAGTGAATGATTGCACCTTCTGTGATGTGAAAAAATACAGTACATCTATTTTCGTAGATCAAAAATTCTTTCATAGACAGTTGCGTTTTAAATGTCTGATTGTTCTACGTAACTGTCTTAAGTGCTTACAAAAAGCATGCAGCTTTCTCATAAAAGCTGTGAGTCTCTATTAACAGATAGTCTTCTAGTGAGTGTTCTTTTAATGAGGATTCTTCAAGGTCTTCCAGCTTCACATACTGGTATGAAGATATCGCAAAAATATGTTCGCTAATAAACCCTCTTCAGTACAAGTACTGCAGCAATCCAGTGTAATTCCACTTGGTGGGCTTATTTCATTGGAGTCCACACACGTAGTCTGTGGAAGTCAGCTGCTGACCTCATGTTCTCTTGAATTTGAAAGTTCCCCGAGCGCATGGGCAAGCCTTACTGTAATACTGAAGAGACCAAAACAAATCTGAAATCACATGAATAAAAGTGAGCTTGAATGAATATGCATCTGGTTAGCAAATTACACACCATGGTCTAATTGCTATTCTGGTGGTGGTCGAAGGACCCGCAGATTCCTTGCATCTAGTCCTTTCCAGTATTTAATGTTATTATTCAGATGCTCCATCAAATTTGGCAGATCTGCAAATGCTAGGGAAGAAAGGGCAGAGTGCATTTAGTTTGCAGAATTGAAACAGTCACATGATTCTGTCTGCTCAAGTATCACTTGAAATGTCTGGGCAACTGTGTTAAGTAGGAAAGCTTAAATCTGTCATACCAATACTTGAAATGGTTTTGGCTCTATAGCTCTCATCACTCATGTATCACTCAGGCCAGTGAGAACAGTTCTGTAAGTCTACTTAATACTGGTATTGCAAGTCCCAGCAAAGGGACCTAGTTTTCCAGGACAGGCATAGCTAATTATGCTTGTAATTATTCTACTTCTTCAAATCTCAGTCACATGTCATGATCTGGCATTCAGGAGAGTCACATTTCTGACCACTTTTAACCACAGAGGCAGCACTTGGAAGGAAACAGCTACTCCCCCGAGCAGTTTCCAGACTGCAGAAATTTGTCTTGAAGAATAACTGATATTAACATGGACAAAATTACTGTGCCCAAAGTGCTATCAGGGAGAAAATGTTCTGTTCTTCTTTTACAGAGGCAAGTTTAAAATTAAGAAAGTTAAACATTGCCTGAATCTAATATATTAAAGAGAAACCACGAGACTGGCTTGTAGCAGTATCAAAATACTTTTAAGCAATAATGAAATTATTAAGCTTACTTGAATTGCAGAAATCTTCCCTTTTCCCATCTTTCTTTAAGAGCCATAAGAAAGCAATTTTATATCCCAGTAGTTTCAAAGGTTCACACAATAGTTATTGTCAGGAAATATAGCAGAGTTTTGCTTACCATCCCAGGCATCAAACATGTCAATAATGAAGTAATCAATGAATGATAATTGGGATTTGGGGATGCTGCAAGTATTTCTGTCAAAAACTGGCATCACAACAGGTAAACCTTGTCTCCTTTCTTCATCAGTCTGCAAAAAACACTCTTGTGATTATTCATCTAAGACACATTCTGTTAATGGGTTTCTTCTAGTAGCAGATTGTTTGGCACTGACTAGAGCATGCAACTGATAAATAAACAGAGGAACCTGAATAAATCTGGAAAGGCAGCAATTTAATCTTAAACACCTAATTGTCTAGGTTTTGGTGAAACAGTAGACTACTACTGCCTTCCAGTGTTTCACACAAATCCATGTATTTACCTCTGCATCTGCACACAAAGCTGACCCTAAGTAACTTCACATGTTACTGATTAAGTTATGACTGCTTTGTAGCTAAAAGATGCTCAACCATTTTCGATGTCTGATGGAAATTAAATGACAATCTGTACAACTCAGAAATGGCAAAATATCTTCTTTATCCTCCTTTCCCCACCTTGATGTACCAAGTCCCAACTCAGTATTTATTTGATCTACCATCTGTAATAATGACTCTGCCCTCTCCTTTTCCCCATCTTCCTAAAACCTTTCTTCAGCAGTGATCTAAAGTCCTACAGCATCTCTTAGGGTCAGTGCTGTTCCAATGCTAACACGAGGACCTGATGATTCTTTCCCATGCTGACACTAGGACCTGATGATCCTATTCTTGAGGCATAGCCAGCACATGGGTACACATGAGGCATCCTTCCTCTTCCTCTTGTGATGGGAATACATTTACAGGCGAAACTCAAAAAGCCCAGCTCCAAAGTGAACAACTTGAGAGTTTAAATTTTTCAGAAATTGCACTGTCGAAGTTGCCAACTTTCATCTGTCTGAAGGCATCTGCTCTTGTATCAGCATGAGTAACATCCCATCATTTAAAATAAAAATGTGGTTATTTTTCACATTAGGTAATGCAGCCTGGGGTGTTCTGGGACACTGGCAGTATATGCACCTTTCTCTTTTATTCTTTTAAAGAGAATTTAAATGGAATTAAAGCCTGGAATTTGAGCAGCCCATTTCAGCTGCCTTACCTGTGCAAAGTACTCTTCAGAGATGCGTCCAGCCCACTCTATGCACTGTTCTATGGGTCTGCATGGATTGGAAATGTCAGCACACTTTATCAACATGCGCTTGATAAGGATACGGTTTTCTGGAGACCTGAGAACAGTTTTGATGGACTCTCCATCACCATTATTCTGTAACATTTAAGAATTTAAAACAATCCATTAGCAAGGGCTCTGTGCACTTACTCAAAAGCTTTGTGCCTTGGGAATGCTTTTAGCTGATCCTGCACGGATCAGTCCTGCTACTGGCTACCGTATCTGATGTCCGACCAAATTTATAAGGGGATTATGAATGTTAGCCACAGTTGTGAACTAGCACTGAACTCCAGTTTCTGGATTCTGTCACTGTCTTTGCGACAGATCTCTTGGGCATCTTTGGGCAAGTCATCTAATCCCTCTATGCCTTATCTGCATCCTTAAAAGTGTGGAGAGGATCCATTCATCACTATACACAGTGATGAGCACTGTGTAGGCAGAAAAATATAATTCTCTGCTGAAATCCAAGGATTAATGGACTTGCACAGTAAGAGTAGAATAGATGGTTTAAAAAAAAGGAGTGATCCGAGCTGCGTGGTCATCCTCTGCACGCAAACCTCATCAGTGTGAGCATCAATCATTGTGACAGCACTGCTACTATTAGGAGAGCCAGATCCCACATTGCCTCCCAGCCATGCTCCTCACCCCCTTCCAAGGGACCCATGTTAGCCCACCAGTCTCTGACCTGACTGGGAATTTTGTTTTCTGAGAGTTTATCAGTATTAAAGTTTTATATATATATATATATATATATATATATATACATATATATACACATTAGAAACATGCTTCTGAACAAGCTCATCTTTCCTCTGAAAGTCTAGGGAAGTTTTCAGCCCACACAGAGCTTATATTTGGTTCCCAGACTGCATATACAAGCGCGTCAACCTACTCTATATTTGGAGCCAATATACAGCTAATATGATGATCCAGATTAGAAGCTATTTCTGTGGAGCTCTGATGAAGTAAATTTCCAAAGCACAGAGATTCAGGATTAAAATATCTTTTTAAATTACCTATAAGTACAGCATTGTTGCTTGACTCTTTAGAGATGGGTAGATACAGAAATTTACAACACCATCTACATGGAACAGAAACTCTTTGAAGCAAGGAATATACTAGACTTCTCTGGCACCTAACAAAGTCTTGGTCTACAGTGAGAGCAGTGAAGAAGTTAACAGTAATGATAATGATGATAATAACAATGTGCCACCAGTTCCTGAAGTATTTTGTATGAAGAGGTGGACACAAAGCAGCAGAAACATTCTGAGCTTTTATTAGGACATATTTTTCAGAAGAAAGTTCTTGTGTGGAAGAAAGTTCTTTCTAAAGGAAGAAACTGACAATAGCAAAAAAATTATTATTTGGCAGTGAACTGGCTCAGAAACAAGAGCTCTATAGTTCTTACCAAAGTGAGACTTCCAAACCAATTGTTTTTCCTCAGTTTTAGATATGTGGAAGGCAAAATACAGAGGAAACAAACTGAGGTGCACACACCTCCAAATACATGGCAGGATTATGCAAGAGAAAGCCAAAATAAAGTGATGGAAGCTCCAGGAACACCAGCATGGAAATGAAGCACATAAAATTATTAAAGATCATGCAGTCAGGAATAGCAGAGAATATCCTAGTAGGTAAACCACCAAGAATCAATAAAGGATGTTTGCTTCTGTGATCTGTTCAAACCAGGAGCACAGTTCCACTTGCTAGATGCAGATGTCTTGGGAATAAAATGTGCTAGCTGTGCTTAGTCCCAGCATCCTGCTCAGAGTGCAGAGGTGTCTCTGCATGTCAGATGTTGGCTTCCTGTGATAGGTTTAGATGACATCATGAAAGGAAATGGGAGGATAAAGGATGCTGGAGCTGGAAAGGATTTTTTTCAGTTTATGAAACAAAAGAAGAAAGGAAACAAACAAAGCAGCTTCTCAGCATGGCTCTTTGAACAAATATGTATAAAAATAATAAATAAAAAAAATAAGTGGAACTGTCCCATTTGGAACACACGGTTGGCAGCTAAGTCTGCAAACACAAACTGAGTCACCTCCATGACTGGAAACCAGGCCAAGAAACACACAGTGCTGCTGCAACCAGATATACAACGAGACTGGATCTGCCAGTGTTGTTCTGCTAGTAAGAAGCACAGCAAATGATCTGTTTTACCCACTCACATATTACACGCCTTTTAACAGGAACCTCCTGAACTAAGGAACTCCCAACCAAAAGAAGGGGAATATTTTCCTTCTTGTGGACAAAGATACTCTTCTCCAGTTAAGCTCCAGTCTGCTTCTATGGATGAAGGAACAAAATCTGTTCCTCTCCCACTTTCAAATCATAAAAAAACTGCCCTCCCCCATTATACACAACAGTCGTAAATGTGGCTTTCTAAAAACCATGGTAAGAAAACACAGAAAACCATGACAGCTCCTACAGGACGCTGCCACCCATACACTTTTATGACCATTTCTGAAAACCTTCTCCTTGCAAAAAAACATTCCAACAAAATTATACACTGCTCTTACTGGCAACAAAACTGTTGGTTGAAGCGGTTACTGAAATCGGTGTGTTTTTTTCAGACTGAGTTCTTAGCAGGCAATTTCATTTTGTCCATGGGGTTCCAGATGGCTATTGATTATGTCTATGTGATCTATAATGCCACCATCATATATTTTAAAGATTAAAAAAGAAAATAGACAGGAAACCCATGAGTGTTGTCAGGCAGTGCTGGAGGCTGAGTGCCCTTATTTCCACAGAATGCACCATATGGCAGTCAATCACCTGCCCTTATGCTGCACCACCAGCGGTTCCTGTTGTGACTGAGAGTGTAATTCAGTTTCTGTTCTGAGCCAGATCTTGCCTTCTTTGCAGAAATGGCCAACAACAATGTCAAGTCTTATCACTAGCACTCTCTCTATGGGAGTCATCAAAATGGCATTTTTAACAGGAAAACAGACAGCCCAAGGTTCTGGTCCCAAGTATGACATCATAACATTGCAATATTAATAGGATCCAAGTGGGCCCCACTCACCCTCAGTGGAGTGACAATCATGTTAAGCAGAAGGGCATTCAAACCCAGAGGTGAAAGACACATTTCTAGTCTCTCTTCCTTCACATTTCTGGTGAACTTTCCCAGAATACCACGTGAAGATTTCCTACTGCCAAGGGTCCCCAGTCCCTGCCTCATCATTTTAAGGAGGACTTGCAGTGTTGCTTACCCCATTTTCTTCTAGCGCTGCCAAGGGTTTATTAATGCTGTTGACAAACTTGTTGACATGCTCAAAGTGCTTTGTCATTTCTGTTGCTAAGACCATGTCAATAATGACTTGGCGAAGGGTTCGATACTCATTCCTGTTTAAAGAAGGAAACAATTAAGAATGCTGGCTGGTTCACAAAGGGCTGCTTGCTAAAACAAGTCTAACAAAAATGCTACAGACCATTTCCATTGAAGAGAGGTGCTGGGGGAGGAAAGAACAGTAATAAGGGCTTGGGCAGCTGCGTCTGTGTTGGATGAAGTACCTTTTGGTGTGCAGAGACATATGTGCTAAAGACATGACTGGGTCTCTAGGAGAAACAGTGCTAGAGCTGAGCAGAGGCACCAGCTACGCAGGAGGGCTGCCAGGACGTGCTACACCAGTGTGTTCCCAAGGCTTTTAGCACAGACACTTGGGCAGTGGCTCATGTTCCAGCCAAGTTTTCAGCAGTACTTTTTTGCTGTATCTTGAGACAGCCAAGGCAATAGCCACATCCTCACCCTAGATGCCTTTCTAGGGCTGGAAGAACAACAGATCCTTCACTATCCTTCCCATTGGAACAAGGCATTCACTTTTTGACTGATGCTCTGTGACTCTTTCTATCCTCGTTCTACACAGCAAACATTTACCCACTCAGCCATAGCTTATCCTCTATGTCCAATGATACAAAATGATCCTTCTAGACTTACTAACTTTAGTATTCACACTAAGTTCCTTAGATAGGGTCTGCCCTTTTATCCACAGGGGGAACTGAAACCATGGGATTACTCCTAAGTCTGTGCAGGACAGGCAGAAGCAATTCTACTTGCTTAGAAGCAAACTTCCACAAAGGCTATGGACAGTTATCCACAAGGCACTGCCTCCCTCTAGGATGCTTGATTGCATTATCTTATGTTACACAGAAGAAAGTGAGAGATGTCAGTGGGCAGACAAGGACCGTGGGTTTTAAGCTTACCTCTCCATGTTTTTAAATATATTGCATTTGCCATCCCTGGTGGTGAGCTGGAAAGCCAGGGCAGCATGATGGCTCTCCAGCACTGCCGTGTCATTGTAGAGAATTGCTAGCTCACTGCCAGCATTGCACAGGAAAGAATTTGTTCTTCCTGGGTGATCCACATCATGGACTGTGGCAGCAATGAGTGCGGCAACCTCATCAATCGGATCCAGAGTTTGCTGAAAATAGAAGGATGCTTAGTTTTCCTGGCAGACTTATGGGAAACCCTACTCTGTCCATAAGATTAAGCCAAGTTGCTGAGGAATAAAAGCCAGGACTCTGCAGTAAGGGTCAGATGTTCTAGACAGCACAATGGAAAATTCATTATAAGCTTCACTGAACACTGCATAACTTTTTTGGCCATTTTGTGCCTCTTGAATTTTGCCTTAACCCCACCTTGGACAAAGCACATCAGATTAAGCAAATACAAAGTAATAAATTAGAGTGGGGTTTTTTTCTAACAGCACAGAAACCAATTTCACTTGGAGTTAGGGTATTTGGCTCAGAAAAAAGACCAATACTGCTAAAAATTACTTTATTTCCACCAGACCCCTTCATTTATTTTTGAAACTTAATGTGTCCTAATCACATTCCATTTCCATGCTAGCTAGGTTTACAATCTGTAAGGAATGCTTCCCATATATCCTGTTCTATAACAGTGTCCTGGGGCTACAGCTAATATGAATTCTCTGAAGAATACTTGATGGTTTACATCCACGGAAAAATTATATGACTCTGCTCTATACTTTCTGTATCAAGTTCTGATTCTGCCAGCATGCTGCGCTCCATGCTTTATGTCTATTTACACTGGCCATTGCTTTATGTCTAATTATTTCTACTTTACAACGAAATACAAAACCATTTGACTTTCAAGGTTTTGTACTTCAGTTTAATACTATATTAATAGCATAAAGGAGATAAAGAACCAAGCATCTCAGAAAAATATTGTATACATTTGGAAACTAGCCTTTATGCTGTGTTTATGCTGGCTTTTTATGAAGGATCACAGATACAAAAGAATTCTGTCAAAAAAATCTAATAAAGTAAGAGACACAAAAGCAGACATGTTCCCAGTTGAATCTGGGAGCAGGGCAGATAATTTCCATTCCAATTAGCTTGAATTTAAGGTCCAAATTTTCTACCTGCTTTGACAGTTCCATTCAGAATGGTTAGACTTGGTAGGTAAAAAAACAATCCCTTCCCTACTTTGCACCTCTTGAAATTCATGCAGTGACTTGAGCTGATGCAGCTAGGATATTATTCATTAAGGACTGTCAAGAGTGTCTTGTAGAGAATAAGAAAAGACAAAGACTTATTTCCACTCCAGGTTCATAGTTAGTATCATCTGAAATATCATCTGCCTTGTGTTAGCTTCTTCCTTCTCTCAGCTGCTGCTCATGGGATTTTATTTTTGTGGCATGAAGTTAGGAAAGAGAGATTTTTAGATCAGGCTCTCCTCAGATGTACACACTAACCAGTGCTCAGTCTGGCTGAGAAAGACCTGGGCAGGTGGAAAATGGCCAGAAACTGGAGAATACTTGACCTGTAGGACCACAGCAGTGTATCTGACACTTACTCCCTGAGTCTGACGTAGCAAACTTCCTGGGAAATTTACAGCACCTTCACCCCCAACTTCAGGTCACAGATTCTAACTTTGTCATCTTAACTCCTGTGGCACAGAAGTGGAAATGGTTCTGAGAATACTGCTTCAATTTGGAAGCCAGAAGATTTTCCCAGGGAAGAACTGAGTTCAGTCACTGAAAAAAGATCTCAGTGTTTGAGTGGCAGAATCTGGCCTTCTGTGTTTAGGTTAAGTTGCACTCTGGACAACACAAAAGCAGCTGGGCTCTAACTCTGACAAGATAAAGAGAGAATTTTGAGCTTTGATTCTCTTCTGCTGCAACATTTTTTTCTCTTCCTCTATCTACAGAGGAATGGAAATAACATTCTGGAAAAGGAGGCGGCAGTCATGCTTCTGTGGCATTGAAATGAGTCCAGATCTTGCCTGTTTTTCATAGATATTCTTGGGAAGACCAGCTAACCCTTTGGCAAATCAGGTGCTGAAAACATCACTTGGCATATAGTATTTTTAAGTCAGACTCTGGAGAGCATATTAATGAGCTGCAGCTCCAGGTTAAGGGACTTACTACAGATTTAATGAGCTGTCAGAAGCTTTTTTATAGCGACAAATGTCTCAGCCAGGTGCCCGTCACTAGCACAATCCTTATGCAGGCCAATTCAGAGTAGGAATTTCTATCCAAAAAACCAGAAATATGTACTGCCACTCCACAGCATACACATGGAAGCACTGTTGTAATTCCCTTTCTACAGTCAGCCCTTCGGCCATGTGAGAACAAAAGTTGCTCTGATTTATTCGGGATCTCAGTGGCTGTAATATGCCAGCAGGTGTTATGGTACAAGAAATTTCAACAACTAAGCTGTTTCAATACTCTCCTCCAATGCAGTCTCTTTAAGCTTCAGGGCATCTTCCCCAGTGAGTGATATAGCTTTAGAAGCACTAAAACTATTTTATGGCCTATATTGTCCTGGGAGTCTTCTGCAAAATGACTATCACAAGGGTTAAAAGATGGTGATTTATTACATTAAATCTGTATTTGGCATGTACTGTCACAAAAATAATTGTGTCATTAGCTCACCTGTCTAAGAAAATTTAACTATATGAAGAAGTTTTGTTTTAAAAGCTGGTTTTCTTAGTCTCCCATCAAGAACAGCTGAATTCCTGCAATATTAGTATCCACCCTTTCATATGTACTATAAGAGAGATCCTAGAACTCATGTAAAATAGCCCAGTTCTTTGCCCTCAGAGTCACCAAACTGGTTGGTATTAGGTAGACATTTGTCTCTTGGCATCTTTTTTTGAGAGATCTGCCTTTGATCGCACCTTACTTCCCACCTACACTATTTGTTATAAATATGGACTCACCTTTACTTTTTCTTTAGACAAGAAATAAGCAGTGGCATGTAGTACATCTGCTGAATGAGTAGAATTATGGTAGGAGTTGGAGGAATGGTAGCTAGCTTCAATAACTTGTAACCACGACCTCAGTGTTGATTCTGAACAGTTTAGGAATTCACAGATTCCAAAGCGAGCAAATATTTTGAGACCCAGATAAACCAAAGGTCTGCAGAGAAAAAATCCACAAAGTTTTAATATAAATGAGCTGAGAGAATATCACATAGCATAAATAGTATGAATTCTTAATCGATGACATGTTAGATTGGGTATAAGGACTTGTTACAGAATTACAGTCTAAACCTGTAGAAATGTTCTGCCTACCCATCATATGCACACTCAGAACCATGCCAGTTCCTGACACTTCCAGGAATATAAAAAGGTTCCATATTGCGGCTGTACTACATGTAGCACTATTCTGGGGCTTGGGGAGTCTATGCTGGGTACATGTAGGCTGAAGTCAAAATGAGATAAATTAGCAAGTGCTAAACTCTGTGCGTGAGAGGAGGGAGGTGATTACCTTGCTGCTGCCACAGATTCCTAAACTGGCTTGTTTAACAGTTAGATTAAGTCTATCTATACAATATAATGCCACAATCATTATTCTTTCTGTGCTGCAGATCTATTCCATTTCTTTTACGCTCACTTTTGCTGGCTTCCATTGCTCATTGGCTTTGCATGCAATAGAGGTTGAAAGATGGCAGTGTTCTGGAAGCAAATGCCAGGGCAGAGTATGCCATTTCTAGAAGAGTGTAAGGGCCAGATGAACCTTCAGGCTAGCCAAGTCTGACATCTATCTCCAAAACTAGCCAATACCACTGTATTCCAGTACTCTTGCTTCTCCCAGGCCAAACTGCACAATTTAAACCCGGATGACTGGCAGGTGAATGAAGATCAGAACAGCAGTACAGAATATTTCTAATCTGAAAGCTGTGAAAGTGCAATATGTTTAATAGAGCAAATAAATTTAAAAAAAAATCAAGTTTCAGTGCACCAGACTTCATTTTAAACCCAGTTAATGTCACTGTTTTCTTGTCCGCTACATTTTTTGCTTAAGAAGAACAGGTATAGTGGTAATTATTTTCAAACGTGTATTTTCAAAAACAGATCTGAAATCCTTATTTTGGCATGTCACGTTCCTGCTTGATTCCAGATGCATCAAGCACTCTGATTTTTTGCTGCACCTGACAGGTGAGGTGAAGTCATTTAGAGCTGCTGAGGTCATTTAGAGTTGGGTGTACAACTTTTGGCAAAAGCACTCAACAATACTGTGTCATATACTAGAATCACAATATACTAAAGTTAAATCCTTCTTAATCCCCTCACGTGTAGCACTGTGAGACAAAGGTCTCTCCGGGTTTCTGTGTCAGTGAACGGTAATGCACTAAATCTTAGATTTAATGAATTATCTTGACTTTACTACCTATGTCTGCTTGGACTTGAAGACAATACTAATAACATATTCATACTTGTGATTCATTGGAGATCACTTTAGTTCTCTCAATAAATGAATTGCCTTTATTTAAAGACAGCAAGAAGCAATCATCATTATAATACCTTTAAAAAGAGTACAGGGAACAAAGTAGCTCTTTTGTCCCTCTGGGGTCCCTCCAAATCAGTAAGAACAGAGAAGCCTATCTGTTGATCTTATGTATGTTGGCTGGGATAACTAATTCTTAAGTTACTGCAATGTGCATATTAGGTGTTTAAAATCACACAAACTGATTACATTTTGATTTTTTTTTTTAATTACTGTATCTGTAGCATTTCATTAGAAATAGAATAGAAGTAGCAAAGGAAAAATACAAAGAAAACAAAAACCAAAACCCAAAGTAACTGGATGCAAATCTCTTCACCTACAATAGAATCACTTTCAAGAAGAATAAAAAAAACCCATGGTCTGAAAATGAAGTGCATGTATGTTAACTAGCTGCCTGATAGCTTTGTTAGACATTGGTTTTTAATACCTTTCAAAGCTCTTACAGATCTGGGATTTTGAAGAGGGTTTAAGATAGTCAATTCATTACAGGATCTAGCCTCCAAATTAGTGTCTCATAGACACTGTAAGCTAAGACAAAGCATGGTAAATGAAACTAGACCCAAAGGAGAACTTTTGATTGGCATCAGAAAATAAAACCAAGGATTTAAACAGAAAGATGAATTTACAGACCTAGTGGGAACATTTGTTGCTATTTGTTATCAAAACTGCTGATCTGCTTTTAAAAACTTCCTTGATGGAGATTGGTGTGCCCTACTTTTTATGAGTAAATATTCTTCAGTTAATCTTACATATAATATGTAGCCTGCCAAGATTTTAGAATAAAGACCTTCCTCTAATCCCAGAGAAAGGCAATGGGAATTCTGCTGTGTTTGAACTGCTTAGGAATAAAAATTACCCAATTACATGGAAAGAAAATAAAACACGATTTGTATCAACTGATCACATTAAGGCCAGCATGTCGACTCTGTGTGCAGTTGGCCATAACTTGAATTTGAATCTCCACAAGACCACAATTTGATTTGTAGAACTTTTCTATTACTGAGAACAGAAAAGGAAGACTTTTTAAATTATGTTGCTTTGTTATTATCCCATATCAGAGATATATAATCTTCACTTACATCCACCGGGAATCTGCAGGAAATAGTGCATGATGAAACAGAAGATATTTAATAGGTTCATATACAACAAAAAATGACAGTGAGAAAATTTCAAACATTTGACTTTGAAATCAAAAGTAATCCCACTTTAAAATCACAAGTAGAGAAATTAAAGAGCTGATTACAGGATGACATTTAAGTCAGCTTTCAGCAACTTCAGTTTATGAGTTCTTGAGTTTACTGACCTTTTATGAGTGGCAGCCTCAAGTTCAAAGATATCAAAATCCCACTGTTCTTCATTTTCCATTGCCTCTGTTATCCGTGGGGTATGTCATTGAGGGAGATTGGAGAGCTCAAACTGCCAGCTACCTGATGAGTTTCTGTTGAGGAGTATATTTGCAAATCACCATTAATAACCGTTTTACTCAGTGTAGATGTTTTCTTTTCTGTAATACTGTCTGGCAACTCTTGTTTCTATAAAGCTCAGTAATGCTACAGAACAATGCTTTTAAATAAAAATAAAACCAAACAAGGCTTATAAAAAAGAACATCTGATCACATTTCTCCTATTTCTTGTATTTCTTAACATGTTTTAATATCTCAGTAACAACCCAGTTAGAACTTACGTTTTGCTGACAATATGTATTCGTTCCCTGATAATCTTCGTAAACCATCCTGTTAAATAAAAGCTGAGAGTTAAATGGAGCCTATTGTACAAAAGGTCTATAAGATGATGATACCAAATAAGCAGCACAATGACTTTAAAGAAATCTGACTGTAACCTGTCACAGTCATAAAAGCTGCCTCTCCCTTATTTGTGTGTACTGTTAAGATTTGCCTGTTCTACATATAGCTCACAATGGATGAGAAACTGCAAGATACAACATGAAACTGCAGGATATAATATGAACTCAGACAGTTAAAAATCTCAGGTGCAGATGGGAGTCTGGAATTACAGCCTCACATCCACCTCTGTCTGGACAACACACAGAGGTTCTGGATGTGTACCACAAACCATGGTATGTCCACATACTTTCCATCAACAAGCAAAGGGGGATGGGGGGAGGTAATGGGTGGAGACATGTTTCTGCTCTTCTCTCTCTGGCATTGGCAGGTCAGGTCACCTCAGCAGCATAAGAATCTCATTCTTTGCTTCTGGGATTGCAGAGCAACAAACTACTCTGAGGCTTCCCTTCTATCAAAGAAGAACGTATGCTTGCTTGTTCTCCTGTTCAGTGCCTCCTCGGCTCAATTCTGGCATGATCCCTAGATGTGCAAACTGAGACAAAACATTAAAACTAACAGAATGAATGACACATTTAATATTTCCTTGTCACCTCATACTTCTAAATGCTGTGGTCCAAATCCTGTTTGCTCTTCTGAGGTATAGAGCTGTTAGTTACTGCATGTTAATGCCCATGACATAAAAAAATACTTATTAAAAAAAATATCCTTCTGAATGAACCTTACTAAAAATGTGTATGCACACAATGTAAAGCAGAAGTAAATGTGGATGCTGTATCTGAACACGGAATATCTGCACTTAAAAGAATTGTTATATCTCATTCTTATTTTCACATTTGTAAGTAAATTGAGTCTGGAGTTTTGTGATTTAAAAAGGAGTACTACTTCTATAACTGACACAGTGACTCTTCAGTAGCACTACTATGACACAAATATTTAGGACACCATTTAGGATGTTGCCTATCATTTAGAATAAAATATTAGTTTTTTAAGACTTGAAATAGCAGGGGGTTTTGTATCTGCCAAATTTGTATCTTTGAACTCCAAATGCACTTCCCATCATGAATTCTGCTTGAGAGTTCAAATCCAATAACCTGCTACTTGTTCTCCTACTCAGGCATAACTTCTGAATGTTAAATGGAATAATATGATTCTGTTTTCAACAGACCCTTTGCTGGAAAAATGTTTCTCCCAGATCATTTTAAAACTCATACTATACCATATAGCCTCATACTCTGAAATGGATTTTCTCAGCTTTTCTATTGCTCCATAAAATAGTATTTGTTTTACTTTTAGTAAGGATTTTGTATTCTGCAATATTGTTACCTACATGTTCTGGGACCATGGACTGAATACAGCCAGAATACAAATGTATGTGAGAACCAACGATCCATAAAAAGAATAAATATCTTGACAATTAAGTAAATTCAACCCTATATGAACCATTCAGGTCTTCTGGAAATCTTGAAGTCTCTTATATGTTTCTCCTGATCAGAAATTTGCTGTGGTATTTTAAAGGCAAAAATATATGTAAACCGTGTCAAGATTCTGATAGATATTGCAAAGACACCTTGATAATTACAGCATGAAATGATAACAGCCTGGAAAAATCTCTGAAAAGCTCATCTCATGAGCCTTTTTGCATCTAACACTGTCAGGTTTTTTCCTGAGGTAGCCTTTTATACACAACCTACAGACTACTGGGAACACATATCCTTAAGGCACAGGTAACATTCATCCAAGTTCATCTAGTTATTAGGAGGGCCAGACTCCAGGTTCTGAAGGTTTGGGTTCAAGCCTTGCTTTGCTATATGGCCTTTGTTCAACTTTGGGTACAACGCTTCTTCTTCCAATGCCCCCCCATTTCTCTTTTCATAACGTAACAACATAATACATGCCTTCTTCAGTCTTTTGCTTGCCTTATTTATTTAAATAATGAGTTCTGTGGAGCATGATTGTGTTTTAATACATGAACATTCATGTTGCTAGCTCAGAGCACTTTGATCTTTCTTTGAGTCTGTATGGGTAACAAATATAATCCAAGAAATAGCCACAAAAATATGTATTTTGTGTTCTTTTGAAAACACATTCTTCCTATACACTGAAAACCTCCTAAAATCTGCCATTCTAACCCTAATAAATAAAGTGTCTAGCTATCTTTCTTCCTCCTTTCCCATCTATACCTTTCTAAAATGAATCACGTTGGAAAAAGAATTGGCTTTCCCTTCCATTGCTAGCAAAACTAATTCTTCAAAGGGACTTGTCAATTTTTTTTCCTGTTTTCAGAGCTACAATTCTTTTTTTTGTTTGGAGAAATCCAAGAAAAGAGGTGTGCAGTTTTTCCTGAAGATTTGCATTGTAGAGGTAAAGCACATGCCAGATAATAAAGATTGAGTAACTGGGAAAATCACGCAGTGAAACATTAATCGATAGCCATTTATGGCAGTATGTACTTACTGTCATTAACCCTCCAACAAGGTCACTTGTGTGTGGATCCTCATCTTTTGTCCCCAGTTGTGGAGAGTACAATTCAGTGGTTCTTAAAATCTCCAAAGCTCGGTCTAAAGCTTCTGCAACTGGCATGGGACTGCTTTCTTGTGCAGCATTGATGATGTTTATTACCTAGTTTAGCATTAGACATGTTTTAAATTTAGAAGTCATTTAAGAAAAAACATAGACACTCATCAATTACTATGGAAAACTCATAGCAAATAAACAAGATCTACAATCCACATGTGGGAGAATCAAAATGAAAGGGATGTTAATTAAGCACTGATGTTTGCTACTGACTCTGGGAACAAGATTGTGACCTTAAAAACAGTCTTATTAATAACTTTCCCATTCAAGGCACAGCTTCAAGGTGTCTCTGAATAGATTTAATAAAACCTCCTCCCATCGGCCTCTCTCAATTTATTAGTGAGCTGATTTTTACAAATCCTGGTTTCAGAAGGCAGCTTATAAGTAAGAAGAAGGCAGCTAAGTAAGAAGGAGGAACTCTTGCCCTTCCTTCACATAAGCAAAAGTCCTTAAAAAAGGGTTATGCAATGGCTGACCACATGGAGGGCACCCTGCTAACCCAGCCTGGGAAAACTTTGTTCAGAGCATTTGGCTTTTTGGCACTCCACCAGTGGGCAGGTGGAGCAGGTGAAGAAGTTGCACTAGAGGCCAGTGCTGCCTTGTTCCTCAGTCTGGATGGGAACCTTGTGCCCAATACAACAGTACAGCATAACTGACAATGGCTAGTGCCAGTGCACATTACCTTGGTGATGGGTGCTTCAATAGTCATGGAATGTACCCTGGCCATAGAAGAGCGCCGTCTTTGTGAGCTGCCTGTGTGGAAAACAAAGCAGAATTTGTATCCTGATTTCAGCGACAAGGCATGACAGGAGGATTCAGCCAAGAAATCTGTATTCATTTTCTGAACTGCTTACCCTGCTGTGCCCTTCAGAGGCAATCTACTGCAGAATGCATATACCTGCTTGTTATGCTGGGGACACACAAGATGCTTGCTGAACCACTGATATCCCTGATCAGATATAAGTAACTGTAACAGCTTGGCAAAAGTACAGCTTTTTTAGTTGTTGTTGTTGTTTTGTTTTTAACTAAATAAAACATTCATTTAAAAACTCAGTAAAAGACTACAGGTGTGTGTGTATAAACTGGCAGGCAAAGGTAGGTAAATTCTGCTCCCCGATGAAACACGACAAGTCATAATGAGTCAGCTTCCAAGCTGAGGTAAATAAGTGAAGCTCCTTTGAAGTGAAGATAGCTATGCCAAATTAAAATGGCAGAGGTCATGGCTATTATTCACTGGAAATTGGAAAACAAATGTTTCCTATCAGCTAGCAATTTTGGTTCTGTAGAGAAAACGCCAAGATGGGATTTTTCTGGATAATTATGTTGTGCTCCCTATAAAATGCAGACATGTCTCTGTTACTCTTTGTACTAAGCAGCTCTCAAGAAGAAGAATCAATGCTATCTTTGCTTTACTGGAGCATGATTGTATTCTCACTGCCACAGACCTACTTCTATGCTTCAATAGTGTATGCTGCCAAGACTGTAATGATGTATGCTTTAACAAAATCATGTAAGTATCAGCAACAGTTTCGAATATGTGATGCATCTGTCAAGTTTGGGACAATCTAATGGAGCAAAATACAACATAGGGAAAAGAAAACAAAATTAGTAAAAAAATTATCTTCACATTTTTATCAAGATTACAGATAAGAAATGTAATTTCTTAGGCTTAGATTTTGACACTTGTACTAGAAAGTAGCTGTGTTGAATCTCATGAGGTCTTCCATGCAGGATGGTAGACAATAGCCTTCCATGCTCCACTGGTTCAAAAAAAAGACTCAGCATAGCTCAAGAGAAGAAAATGGGGCTATTTGACAAATGTGAAGGTGTTCATGAGTTGATGACTTTCTATTTAATTCCTGTTTGTGTATGCATATATATATACACATACATACCTATATTTGTATGTGTATGTATGCATGCAGATAAAAATCTGAATATATATTATTGGGAAATTGGTAAAATCTACTTGTTTAACATACCGTCACTCCCTCGTGATGTTGTGGATCTGACATCTAGTGATCCTTTCCTCATCTCCTTTTGTCTGCAAGTCTGAGTATCTGTGGAGAAATGATACTGTACAATGAGTGACATTAAGTTGTGCCTAAGATGTATGTTAAAGGAACTGAAACTCAGAGAAAGCCCGATAGCAGCTGAGTGACAGTTACCACAATGCTTCAGCAGATGAGAGCCAGTGAAAGCTCCTTTTTAAACTCTTGTCCAATTACACTGTCATGAACCCAGTCATGCTCTGGCAGAACATGCCTAAGTGTTTTTGCAGAAGGGATCTAACGATGTGGAAGGAAAAGTTCCTCTTTTGACACCGTGACACAATTGCAGTTGTGAATAATGTGTGCAACACACCTGAGTTCACTCAAGTAACAACTGCCACAAAGAACTGGTGGACCAAAGCAGATCACATGCTAGCAAAATAAGCAATGTATCCTAGGTCCCTTATGGACTCCAACAGATACAACCTGTGCTACCGAGACTACAATTAACAGCTATCTGCAGCACAGATGCCAAGGATTCCTTAATTAAAGCATTGATATGTGGGATAAAGGTGAATGGCAGTGTTGGTCATCCTCATTTCTACCCACGTGCAAATACCCCACAGCACAGTTAAAAGCAATGCAAACACACATGCTACTAGCTGTAGACCAGCCACAGGAACACAATGACTTGAAAGCATCCTTCTTATTTCTAATTTTGTCACAGGGATCCACTACCTACAAGCGAAATGTGACACTTCTCATGTGGACACAAATGTGGATCCAGAAATACCACAATACCAACTTGCTATTACTGTGTTTCCAAGGGTGGGTTCCTTTATATCACTTCTAAAACAAATGAGGCAGGTAGAGAGGGCTTGTATTTATTTGCCTGCCTTTTGAGCTGGATTCCCAGCTAAATAGCACTGTTCAGACTGTCCTGTGCAAACGTGGTTTTCCATCAGATCACTAACAATGGGCTTTATTCTTTCCTCAGGTACGTTCTCCGGTTATTAGGACAGGAGAGATGTGTCATACCTGTCTGAGATTCAGCCTGAATACATTCACATGTCTTCTCCGCCTACAATTCAGTATGAGAAATCCAGTTAGTCAGAACTTTCCCATTATTTTGTAATATTTAGGGCTCAAGCTAAAGCAAGCATAGTACTATTTTCACTTACCTTATTGTTGTCATTGCACAGTCTACTAATTGACACATAGTGTCTAATCTTTCTGTAGGCAAAAAACAGTGTGTTAATTCCCATCCAAAACTCAGCTCTAATTCACTCTGATACACCAAATGGATAAGAGCAACAAATTAACATAGGACAAATCCTGTCCTGGCAAGAACGCTCAGCTGGGAACAGAAAAACCCTGCAGTTCTGCATGTGACAGGGAATACAAAATGGAAGCATCTTTTGCAAAGATTATCTCCTCCCCTTTTCCCCCACTGCCCCAGCTTCTTTTGGGCTACAGTAGGATATTTTAAGTATGATATAAATGCAAAACATGCAATAGTGCAGTCCAGCAACCAAAACTTTATATAGGATTTAGGGATAGATCAATCAAACTGAAAACCACACCCTGGATTACCGGGACACTTTCTAAACCAGATTTAAATGGGTTTAGATTGTTCCATAAGAAGCAATGTATGCAATATATATTGGTCTTAGAAGTTTAGCATCTTAAGCTGAAAATATGTTTTCACTCTACTGATGGGGAGTAGAGAACGTGAATTACTTTCAGGGATGAAATCATCTCACACCACTTTTCTTTTTAGGAAGAAACTGGATGAAGAAGCTGCATTTGGCCTTTCCTTCATGAAGACACACCTTTTTAAATGATTGCCTCCAGAGGATAATGTGCTGTGACTTTAATTAACGTTCAAGTTGCCTTACAGGGCTTTGAAACTACTGCTGCATGCAGTCTGATACAGTTTGTTTTCCAATATAGTGCAGAAGGACTCATCATAAATGTACAAATAACTAATCTATATCTGTGTGCGCCAAGCTGGACAAAACCATAAAAATTCAAGACGTGCTTGAATTTTGACCAGGATCAAAGCACATAGTGACCTCTCCACATAAAGACACTCTGCAACAGCCATAAGTACATGAGCATGGAGGGTGCACAGTGCAACAGGACGTAGGTCCTGGTGGTCCCAACACAGGGCACAGAAAAAGAGGGTGCACTTGCACTTCATGGAGTATTAGATGAGTCAGAGTCACAAGTGAGCACATCTGGATATTTGGCTCCTTTTTGGGGAGAATTAGAATTTTGCTTTCCCTGCACACAGCATGTAGTTGATTTTGCCTCAAGAAATTAAATGCAGAGGTCTGAGGCACCCTTCTTTGCATAAGTTTCCTTTATACTTAGTAACAGTAACCCCATTGTCTGCTGAAAGCAACTGAACTCTAAACTGAGCCTAGATCATGACTTTAGCTTTCATACTTACCCTCCCTGTCCAATGACAGGTAGTATCTTCACATTTTGTTGTATGCTATCTCCGTTTTTCTTTTTCGCATAGTACATTCCTTGCCATTCCTGAAAAAGGAATTCAAATGAATGGAAGTTCAGATAAAACAGGAAGAGAAGCTGTAGCTTCATGCCTTTTTTTCATTGAAAGCTGTTTTACAACGCAAAACCAGTCAGGACTGGTTTTAGCTGTCCTCACCCTCAAATTTCTCCCCATAACTAATGTGTAGGTCACTATGCTGCTGCCAATGGATGGAGAACTTCCGGAGAGGCATCCTGTGAGTGCCTTGATGACAACAGCTGAACATCAGGTGCTATGGGAATCAGAACCATGTATTCTCTTTCCAGTCCTATCTCAGTGGGAAGGGGTTGGGGTATCACTGGGTGAGACCTGGCAACACCTGCAAGAGCAAGAGCTCTGACCAGCCCCTGCCTGAAGCAAGATTTCCTCAGAGCCTTCAGGAATGCTCTAACAGCATGGGGCACCCCACAGCCCTGCTCCAGGACCACACACCACATGGCTGCTATGCTAACCTGCCTTTCTCCTTGACTGCGATGACTCCTCCCAGCACAGGAACGTCAGTGAGAAACCATAATGCCGACCTGTCTGCCTTCACTTCTGGATGGCACCATCTCTCCTGAACAGTTGGAAAGTCTTATCACTGGTTAACATTAAACGTATCTGTGACTAAAAGCGGTTTGCTATCCTAGCACATTTACGTTCCACACTGTCATTTCAGTCTCAAAAAGTGGCCGAGATTTATCCTGGATTTTTTAAGGTAAGAGACAGTCTAGTAGAATAACTACTGGATTCTGCCTCTCATATCCCATCTCTCCTCTAAAAGCACTCTGGTTTCAGGATCACATTTAAGAAGACAATTTTTGAAGTATCAGATTGTCACTGCCTGTATCATTGTTATTTGACAATATTCATAAATGAGGAAAAAACACAGTGTGGAAAGGAATTTTTCATTTTGCAGTGAGAATTCTTTTTTCCTCTGGAAATGAGACATTCCTTTGTAGTGTAGAGCCCCATTTTCACTCGGGAATGTCCCTTCTCCTCTCTTTAAGACATGCTTTAAAATGAAATACTGTAACAACAATCACTTTTGTTATTTAGAGATTTTAAATCCAGAAGGCACCACTGTGGTCCAATACCAAGCCCAAAACACCTCCCTGCAGCAGAGCCCACAGTCATGCTGTGCAGTAGGAAAGCTCCCACGTCGATGAATGCAGACATGGCTAAAGGTGGCTTCAGCACACGCCAGGGCATGGGCCCCTTACCTGCTGCTCCCTCCCAATTCTCCCTCCGCACTGCTGCTGCTTCTCATGCTGTGCTACAAACACCATAGCAAAGACATATACTACAGCACTGATGGACCTCCCTGGGTCTCCCCTTGCATGTGGTGCCTGGACTGGAGTTGCCTCCTCACAGTGTTACTTAGGAAAAACTCAGGGAAAGCGAAATTTGGGAACTACGGTTCTCCCCCTTTCATTTCTGGGAGCAGTGCATGGGCCAAGTAAACCTCCAACAGAGCCTCTTTTTTGTAACCTGGCAGCTGACAAGATTTACAAACCTGCTTAAACATTTCCATCCCTAGAATAGCGATGTTCTTTTTTAACAGATGCATATTTTGGGCTGGGCATCTAATAAATACCAAGTGATTAATAAATAATTGGTTCCATATCACATATTCAGTTGAATTCAGCAGACTGTAGATCAGATCTTAAATGTATGTGAAAATACCTTCATGAGGCATATAATACATATTTATGTTAAACTGACAGATCTCAGGCCAGAGCACAGGTACAGAGAGAACAGTTTTGCATTTATGTCGATGGAGCCAGCAAATAAAGACTCCAGCCCAGAGAGAGCAGCATGGTGACAGGTGGTGTAGAAAAACATATGAAAGGCTTTTCTGAAGATCTGTTGGAGGAAAGAACTGTGCATAACAAATTGTGAAGTGAGCACAGTATCTTCTTCTGTGAGTTGCATGAGGAATACAAATGAAGATAATGAAAGCATCAAAAAATTCAATGCTCTCATAATTGAAAGTATGCATATCAAGAGTTTCCTAACAACCAGGATGAGGCAGAGATGAGTAATCAATTTCTAACCCAGGTAATGAACCTGGGTTACACAAAGGGATGAAGTCATAAGGCGCAGATTGGATAATTCCCACACTGAAAGTGCATCCTTTTCCAGACAGGTTATTCACTAATGTGTTCTTCCTAGTCAACAGATCGATTTTTCAACTTGTGAATTTCTAAAACATGTGAAACTGTGGAAAGAAATGTGTGAGGAAAAAGGTCAGCAGAATTCTGAGAAATAGGAGGTCCAAGCCAAGCTCCTGCTGGTAGGTAAAGCTCTCCCAGGGACGTTACTTAAACATATTTTAAGAACACCATATGCTCCTCGCAGAGCCTCTGTCAGCGATCCAACAGAGAAGAGCTACTTCACAAGATGTGCTGTCAGTCAAGCTCATCGTTATGCCTACATTACAGCCACACAGTACAGTGATCAGTCACTTCTGCGTAGCCTGGCGTGCTGGGATTGAATGCAGAGCAAAAACCATATACAGTAAAAAAAATGTTTAATCCTTTATAGAGTGAATCAACACTGAGGTTTCAAACCTCATTAAGAAGGCCATGGCATGCATTTATCCACTGAGGACTCCTACATGCATAATGAGTAATACCCCAGTTCAGTCCTCCTTTTAGACGGGCTTCTTGCACTAGACAGCAAAGTCCAGCAAGCTACTTGTAGAAAACAGAGCAAACCAAAATGAATACAAGATGCCATGAAAACAATCTCAGATAAAGTTGAGTTAGGGAGGAATTGCCAAAGATCGTTTATCACTCAGCATGATTTCTCTCCCACACCCTCTGTAAAGGTAGCTCTCCTGCAAATAATTCCCAAGGAGCAAGAGGAATGGTCTGATTTATTGATAGCTATCCATCTCACTTCAGAAAAAGCAAAAGTAAGATAAAGAGCTTTGTGTCAAAATGCAGAGAACAGAGGCAGCAAGAATTCTAGTCAGAAATGCACATTTCATCTTAATTAATTGATGTCATTGAATCATGAAACAGAAGAATGAAGTACAACTTGTTTTTTAACTGCCTGTCTATGTATAGATGAAAATGCCTTTCAATAATGCCGGCTTCTTGCAAATTACAGCCAGCTGTATTAACAAAAAAAATGAACTTCAAGAGTTGGGTTTTTTTTGCTAAGAGAAACAACATCCTGACCCAAGAATCCCTATGTACTATGCAAGTAACAATTTTTGTATATGATGCTGATGAATTTTTGTTTGGATATACTGAATTTGCTCACAGTGCTGTTTGTCAGCACAAGAGGAGAAATGCTGCAAGAGTTTATCTATCTTCCTAAATTCCGTTTAAAGACTAAAGGTAGATTTTATACAGCTTACGTTTTTCTGAAGATCAAAAATTCTTGCTTTCTATTATTTTTGTTATATTACCATGCTTGTTTAGAACAGAAAAGCCAAACCTGTTGACAGGAGATATCACAGGAGTAGACAGTTGGCTTTTTGGTATGCTACAACATACAGTAGCTAGAATACAGCCTATTTAACGAGAAGCAGTCTTTTAAAATCAGGATATAAAGAAATCACAAGCCTGAAAACAACGTACAGACCGTGTCAGAATGATTCAAGGACAAGTGAAGCACCTCTGAAAATGCTGTAACATCTTGACACAAATGATTTCAAACTAAAGCACCTTCAAAAAGCTGTGACATTTCAAAGGTTGCTCTGCACAGTTAACCTCCACTCATAAATACTTCCTGTAATAATTTAATTTGCAATTCATTTTTCTATTAACATGTAAATGTGAGGCTACATAGACTGCCATAAAATGTTCCAAAGGGAAATACAAAACCCATGTAAACAGGATATATCCACCTAAACCAGGTTAAGCTGTTCCTGACAGACTAGTTTAAATAAGTAGTATTTCATTAGCCCTCACAGCTGGAAGTTCTAGAGCCAGGAGTAAAATAAGTGCAAGGAAAAAGATGGATTAGGGTTATATTTCTATCATTCATAGAATAAAACATATTTCTATTATTAAAGATACTAAAATATTAAAGCACACTAAAATATTAAAAATTTGATCACTTCATAATCTTGAGAATTGCTCTTGTGGATTTAAAGCCTGACACATCTAATGTGTTCAAATTATAACTTCATAAATACTCCCTCCTAACATCACTTTTGTATTACACACGTTTACTGAAACAACTTCAGTCAGGCAACACAGGTGTGAAGCACCATAATCGTAATCAAAGATATTGTTTATTGCTCGGATCTCTTCCAAAAGGCCAATACATGTAGAAAAGAGCAACACATTCTTGTTGAAATGCACATGCAATCTGCACCCGCCAAGTGCAGCTTTTGCTGCTGAATGCTCATGGCAGTAGCCTGAACTTTGCATTGGTGTTTTTGCATCACTGCCTAGATACACAGAGTGCCATGATTCACTTTACCATCTCCCTGCTCTGTGCCAACAACATGCTGCTTCCATGCAGGCAACAGTCAGTATGACCCAAATAGCTATCCTGGCTCAGGACTGAGCATGGACCATGATGCATCTACAAACACGCTGGTTCTCAAATCTATTTGTGTAACGTCCATGATCTTCTTCCTATAAGGTACTATGGTATGTTTAATGACATCAGAAGCATTTACACCTCATTGTCAAAATGCAAATGAAAGCTCCTAGATGGATCCTCACACTACAGTCACAATAGTTCCAAAGGAACATCATGGCGTGATCAGGCAAACAGTAATGTCTCTCTGTAATGACCTCCCTTAAAGCCAGCTACACTTCCTCGTGCACTTCCTTGGTGCAACAAACATTTCTAATGGAAATCCATGGGACAGCTCCCATGTCATTAGAGAACAAAAGATATTGGCAGCTGCCAGCTGACACCGCCTATCACTCTCAAGTGATATTGCAAATGACTGTCATGATATTTTTACATTCTAAATTTGCAAATCAGCTTCCACATTTCATGCTGAAATACTTCAATATGGTTCTTTTCTCATTTACATCACACTGGATAACATGCATCTATCTTGTTTCTCTTTGGCATTCCCATACCTTTTGCTACATACAGCATATATTATAAAGAAACACAGCAAGTCACTTGTATTCATATAACATGTACCTCTTCCAAGCAAGAAAAGATAAAGAAGCCCTTAAGAAATGAGCAATTTTATTTCCTCTTCTTCTTTCAGTAAGAAAGCTGCAAATGCTACATGTCTATGAAGCTTTAAGTTACATCATGTGTCATCCCTGGACAATAACAACTTTTGCAGGTAAAAGGTAGCAAATGATAAATGATACAATGGCATTACTCACCTTTCCTATCTTTATGCAGGAATTAATAGTTTCTAGGAAATCAGCTTTTTTTTCATTTATAGGCACTTCTGTTAATTGCTTTTCTATTAGTTCACCTATTTGATAGCCCATCATTGTTTCAAAAGCAGGATTGACGTACTGTGAAATAAAAACAAACAAAACCCCATTCATCAAAATAGAGCACAGCAGAGCTGCCTTTTTTCTATTTGCTAAACCAAAGGATCTCTTTCCCAGGCTGAAATAAATGTATGTATTGCTCCTGAGAGAGATGCCTACATTGTTTTCTTTATGAAGCAAACCAGGAATGTCCATTCTATGAGCTGTGCCACTGTCAACATTCGGGTCAAGAGGGTACAATTTCTATGTATGTTATAACTCCCAGAAGCTTAGACCCAAGCTCTTTACTGATAACAAAATCACTCTTCAGCCTTCATAGCTAGGGATGGAACTAACTCCCTTATGAAGATGATGTTTTTCGGGACTGCAAACAGAAGCACAATTTCTTATGCCTTTTTTCAAGTCATTTCTAAGAGAGGATTACATTCAAAAACAGTTGGCCCAAGAATTCTGATGCATTAAATAGTATCAAATTTAAGGAAAGAAAAGGTGTACTACCTTTATTTAAATAGAACACTGTTAGATTTGCTTTTCAAGAGCATCAAATTAATACACAGTATTTTTGGAAAAGAATGCATACAAGCCAGTGGATGCATCCAAAAAATAAAAATGAGAGAGTAAATCCTTATTCATTCAGAAACAATAATCTCCCTTAAAATTGACTTGATTTATACAAGATATTTTAAATGGAGAAAATTCTACTCTACAGCTAAGCTCAATCCAATCGTTTTAGACCTATTAAGTTAGGTTAGATTCTTGTACTGTAAGAAAGAGTAAACGTAATTACGGATGAAATAAAACAGAGTCCACAGAGTTATTTTCTGTACTTGTAAAATATCAGGAACAAACCTGTACTACATGATCTTCACTTGTGATCTCAATGGCTTCTTGACTTTTCTCTAATGCTGCAAATAATGAATTACATGCCCTGGAGAGAAAAAAAAAGAAAAGACAGATTAAATTTGATCCACATAATTCTTCTTGTATATGACAATAAGGTATTGCAATTCCATACCTAATGAAGTTGTACTTCAATACTTTGATGATTAACGTGTTTTCTTCAGTTAACTGACATTCTACAAATAACTACAGAACAGTAAAATAAATACTTTTTTAAGGATGTGGCTGAATTGGCATTTTTTTTGTTGATTGTGGTTTTGGTAAAAATTACCTTAGTTTGAATTGTGCCTGCACCTGTCCAAATTCCAGCTGAATCAACTCATTGTAACAGGCCATCCTGCTAGAATTTTCCACATATCGCTGCAAATAAAAGGTTGAAATAGTTCATGAATACACATTTCCATACTCAAGGGTACAAAGCTCTGTTTTCTTTTGCTTGATAAAAAATTAAAAGGAGTAGATAAACCAAAAATTAACATGTAACACAAGCAGTGTGAGAAGATTATTTTTGGGGACTAGTAAAATTCTTCAGGTTACTGCATTTTGAAAAGGTGACAGATCCTCATGGCAATGAGGTTCAACCAATCTGTTTATTCTCTTTGGTTATCAGCAGGATCAGCATATAAAACCCCCATAATTTTAATTAAGGTATATGCTTTCATGCTACTTTTTAAAATAACAATGAAAAGATTATAGTGGGTCTAAAGTCATCCAAACGTGATTATTATGAGTTTCCAATTGCTAACACCCAAACTATATACATAGAAGAAAGTAAAACTTCTTGTCAAATACACCTGCTATTGGATACATTTATTCATTTGGGGTCTTGGATAGCAGTGACCTCAGTATCTCTGATGGTTTTTTAAAACATCTCATATTTACCAGGTATGAGCCTGAATGTTAGATCTTGTTCATGCTAAATTGCCACAGTTCTTTTCACGTAGTTATTAGGACCTTACTACAAATAAGCAAATAGGTGCAAATGGATTGTGATGGGGATAGCAAAAAATCTGGTGACCATGCAACCAAATACCTTGAATCACACAGTAAATCATGCACATTTTTTTCCATTGTCAGCCTAATGCAATGAAGAATCCACTTAACTGACACACTAATAACCACCTTTTCTGTTTAACTGGAATAGTTGCCAAGGAACAGATTCAATGTAATACTTTTCAGGTGCCTCCAAACAATAGATAATAGCACTTGACAGTGTCTGAAGCCTGTTTACAGATGGGAATTGGCATTTGATAAAGAAATTTCCCACAGCACATTTAGTGCAAGCTGCTCTTCTGCTCTGCTACAGTCACTAGTCAATTTTGTCCATGTCAACCTTTCAAGCAAAGCGTCATATACTTACACTGAAATAAATGTATGAAGAAAATTCTCAGCACCACTTATGTCCACCTACTTAGCATTATTCTAATTCTACTGGTGTATAATAGTTCAGAACTGGGATGTATGTAAGAATGAGTAGCATGAACAAGATTTACAGGTTGGATTACTGACACAAACTATCACTGACAGCCAGTTTCTTGCATGTTAATTTTGAAATGTCAGAGCACCTGGTGAAGTGTAACACATACATACCCTTGAGAAGCCAGCAGAGATCAGGGGCAATATCGATGACTCTTCTCGATCAGCATGCCTTTTAAAGAAGGATGATAAAGTTAGAGATTATTTCTGTAATCAGCGGAGACCCAATTTCACAAGCCATTGACACACCTGTACCCAGATGTCACACTGAAGGCTAATATGGCTAGATTCTTGCAGGACATGCGAATAAAACATATGTTTTGTGGGTTAACTGTTAAAAGACACTCCAACATATGTGAATGTATGTCTGGAATCTGAAAGAAAGGCCATTATGTTAAGTTTCTATAAATGAGCAGATGGAAGCCGGCCAGGTTTAGCAGATGGTACAATAGCTTTTATTTATAGGTGAAATTGTGTATCTTATGGCACCTCTTCTTTTTGTTTTCTGTGCATTTGTTTCTTACGAGTGAAGAGAATGCCTACTGAAGTACAAGGTTTACCCAAGATTAAACAGAGAGAGAGGAGCAGCTGTCAGAAAAATCTTCCCATTCCTCATGCCTGTTATCTGGTAATGCTGCCTCCCAGAAGCACAAAGAAAAAGAACAGGCATTCTGTGGGGCAAGGGGGGAACAAACAAAAAGAGAAACAATGAACTGAACTGCAGGAAAGTGAAGGAGAAGCCCCTCCATATGCCTTTAGCTAAGTGTCAGGCTTTTCCAGAAATACGGCTCTTGCAGCAAGAAAGGAAATGTGTGAAAGTTCTCTGTGTGGAATTCTAAATGGTAACTCAAGAATGCTTGTGTTCAGCACATGGGAACTTGACACAGTCAACACAGTCCCAGTGAAAGGCAAACTGACTTCTGAAGCTTCCACTAGACTGGGATACTAGACACATCTAAAATGTCTGAGAACTCCAGCTTCTGAGATAGTATCACCAAAGGGGCTATTATCTTGTCCCAATGCACAATGTGAACATTTTGTAAAGACAAAAATGAATTGCAGGGAAAAATCCCTTTTGAGCAACTTCCTAATTGAGTCAGCAAGCTGAGTTTCCAAGCTCTCCTCACTTTCGAAAGGAGCTGCTGGCCACAGAACCACAAGTTGCTGTCTTTCTGAGGTACATGAAGCAGCTCTTGAGTTACTGTTTGTCTTTTGCTTCTTTTTTCCTCTTTTCTTTTGTGTTAGTCCAATGAGAGACAATTCTGACTGTAGAAGCAATGGTTTCCAGAGTCAGACTTCCTGACATAAAAACTGAAGGTGATATTCACAATGGAATCTCTTGAAAAGTTTAATTAGGGTCTTTTGCTCGCTAGAGATCATGGTGGATTCCTAAAAATAGGATTTTTAATGGGAAATTTCAACACTTCAGAATGTTTTCTGAGAAATGGACTTTCCCCAATTTAGGGAAATAATCTTCCACTTATTTCAGAATAAATATATTGCACTGGTGTTATTTTTACATCATCTTATGATATATAACTTATATTTTCAGATGGAGGAGGAGGAAAAAGCATATGTACTGCTTTACTAAGATGTCATAATAGAATCTATTTTACTTTGAAAACTTCTATGGTCAGATGCTACTTTGTACTGATCAAATTGTTTTGTATCTTTTTTTGTAACTTAGCAGATCCCCTGTTTGTGGCAAGATTAATCAAAGACGGATCAAGAAAGGTTCAAAACACAGATCTATGAGTCAGTTCCACAGTTCTCTACATGATGTTGCACAGGTTGTTTGTTATCTTGCTGCTCACACATGGAAGTAAGGGAAAGTAAGGATACAAGTATTTACCTTTGTACTACACCAATAATGACTGTATTTTCTGAGGGTTTCGTTGTTCTGATAGACCTTTAAATAAAAAGCAAATAATTTAACATTGTTTACATTCACATTTCAGCAAACGTGACTTTATAGAACCTTCACACAGTACTTTTCTTAAAATTTCTGTTTTAAATAGTTTAACATCAAAACAAAAATCAAATCCCAGCCCTGCTGAACCACTAAAAAAATTCAGCAATATCAGAGACTCTGTGAAAAAAGACACAGAGAATGCAGATTAATCTAAACTTCAAATACTCTCAGTAGGGGAATAGCAAAGATTCTCCCCTCTGAAAAGGCACTTAATGGACTCACTTGAAGGACTTGGCCTCACTCACACAAGGAGCATTTTACTTTATTATGGGACAGAATAGTAAAAATGTAACAAGGGGAACAGCGCTGATATCTAATCTTGCCTGACAATGCTCCTATCTTGTTGCTTTAGTTTAGCAACAACAGCCTTTGTCCCGGTGACCTGAACCCACCACGCTCACACAGGGTACATGATCTGACCCCACCACCTCCACCCCACAGACTGTTATTCAGTCTAGACACATTCCCAAGGGGTATTTCACTGGAAAGTCACTGAAGCAAGGCGATGCTGCCTGTCAAATCTCTGTAGAGAGACTCAGAAAGGCAAATCCTCTTCCTCTTTCTTCATATTTTACAGCAGTTTCTAAAAGTATTTTTGGAATCACTTTGAGGCTTTACTCTTAATAACAGATTTTCAAATGTTGTAGGTATGGAGTCATGCACACAAAACATTGTCTACTTTGCAGTTACTCCACAGCTAATGGCATTTCAAAAAATTCAGAACATTAACGAAGTAAATGTATTCGTTAAATTGCTTGGTGGTACACGGTATCTTTGCAGCTATTTTAATGTGCAAGCAAGGAAACAGGTATCTGGGGGGGGTGAACCAACAAAAACCCAGCTAATTATAAAAAATATGCATGTCTGATAGATTTTATAAAAAGGTCATAATGAATAAAAAAAACTTTGATGACGTGTTAACTGTTATACGAAATGCTGCTTACCTGCATAATGCTTCTGCATCAAAGTATCTGGAATGTCTATGGTCAATAATGATAATGTCATGGTGTTTATCAAGAAAACATTCTAGTGCAGACTCGGGTGTCCTGGCAATATTACATCGAAATCCAGCTTTCTCACATGCCCAACGGAACCCGTTACTCTGGTCATCGTCTTCAGCAAACACTAAAAGTACCTGGGTTAAAGGCAGACAGTGAATCAATACAAACAAGTCTTACATATACAGTAGATTCTGTGACTGGTGTCTATTCTTAACACATTTTTTAAAGCCACTTCCAAGACTCAATCCGTTGTTTTTAACAGAATTGTTTTTAACAGAACTGCTTTCTACAGACTATTGCTTTTTATAATTGTCTGTGTGCAGATGTGTTTCAAATGGATAAAACAGTCTGTCAGAGTCATTTATTTCAACATGGGATGAACAAGTTTGGGAAGTGGCTCTCCCATCATCAGCTACAAAAAGAACTCAGGCAATCAGTCAGGACTAGATGCTTATGTTTCAGACAGGTTACATGAAATAACAGCGAGTTTTCTTTTTCTTTCAGGATCATATTCCAGAAAAAAAAGCCATGGTTCACCTTGTGTGAATTAATATTTAATGGTGCTTCAATGGCATGGTGAAAAATGTGCTTTCCTTTTCACCTTATTCTGGTTTCCCAAAGTACTGGGTGCAGCCCACTCTGCAGGGGTCCTGGAAACTACAGACAGGCTGGTCAAGATGAACTCATGCAAGACTGAAATCACCAGCAGAACCTCTGTACACGGAGTACGTCCCCATGTGACTCCTATGCAAAGCTCAGCATGGGATTTATATTACAGAAGGAGATTACCATTGTTGAAATCCAGAACTGGAGGTCAAATCTATGAGCCAGTATTTGCTCTGTTCTAACTTGCTGTGGAATTGCCACTAATATTAATCTCTCTGAGCCTTCTTAAAATCAATACAATGCCTACATATTCAAAGTATGATAAGGCCCAATTCTTTCTAAAATTTCAAATTCTAGGATTGAATAGGGCACAGAAGATAAACATGAAGTCTGCTAAGGAAGATTCTCTCTAATGTGACTGTGCTTTGCATCAAGATAGTATTTTGTAGAAGAAAACTTATTTTGCCTGAAAATATACACAGAATGACAGACTACAGATGCATGTTAGTCTTGGTTTTGTGGATGACTTGATGTACACAGCCCTTTGGGAAAGATGAATAACTAAATCAGCATTTGGTCTATTGTCCCAAGACACCAATCTTCCAGTAATTTCATCAAACCACACTTAGATATATGCTTTGGTCAGACAATAACATGGAACATGCGTAACTTGTACCACTGCTGCTTAACTTCTGGGTGATTTTAGGAATTCTAGTGCTGGTTAAATTTTGGACCAGGTTGGTGGAATGTCTACCAGTAAATTTTAACATTTCCATGTAGTGCATATTTCTGTGAGAATGAAGGACTTTGTACTCATTTAGTTCAGATTCCTATAAAAGCTATAAAAGCAGCCTGCAAAACTGTTTGCAAAACCATGTCACAGTTTGGGCTATATTTAGTGAAGTTAACTTATAACACTCTTAAAGTAAAAGAATGGTTTTCAGCAATAGCACAGAAAGTCAGCAGATCTAATTAATGCCAGTCCACAATGAGCAAAAAAAACAATATACTTTGCTAAGCTCACTTCATATCTTTTGTGACAATACTACAAATTTGGCTGATGCTAGTAATAATGTTGGTGTAATAGACCTTGACAGAACATTTGGCTTAGTATCATTTTGATGAAATTTTGACTAAGAATTGAGTACCAGTAAAATACAAAACAAGGCACATGCTATATTGATTACATGCTAACTGATAGCAGAAAGAAATGCAGATAGCTCTACTTTTATGAGCTGAGAGATGGTTGGAGAAAAAAGTTTGGCAGGATTTTTAGGATATCACATAGAATGGTATCATAAAAATCTGTCAAGTGTACATTATCACTAGACAAAAATGCTCTAAGATCTCTGTACCAAAAAAATCCAGTCATAAACTTTAAGCTAACATCTGTGACGTTTTGGAAATTAAGACTTCAGTTTGAACTGCTGCATTACCTGAAGTTGATCTCGACGAAGTCTCATAGGGCCAAACTGCACATCTGTTACTGGTGCCTAGAAGAAATAACATGGGATCATATTAATAGATGTACACCTAGGTAAGAAGAAAGATTACCTCTGTTAGAGAAGGCTTTTCTAATTTATGACTGTCCCACAGATATATTGCTATCATTATGAAGCAGCTTCTTCATGAGGGTCTTAGTCTGCTTTTGTAAATTTATATGCTAAGCTGTATTAAAAGAGTTAGAAATCAAGTTACTCTTCAAAGCATTTTTATTGTTATTTTAAGCATAAAGTAGTGAATTAGTCATGAAAGTTTGGTAGACAGATTGTTATTTTTCTGTATCCTCTGTATCACTGCAGCTGTTCTGCAAAACATGGAAGTGTTTAAAAACTGCTTTTTTTAAAGTCCAAAATAGCATTGTATCTCCAGAAGAAAGGCAAAAACTCTGCTCTTAGGATGTCACAGGTAACAGGTGTTACAAAATCACACTGATTTCATTTCTCCAAGAGTGTTTTGCTGCATTCCCTCCTGTCCAGTCCCTCCATGGAAGGTTTCAGAACTCAGATATTTGTACTTGATGATGCATGTATTCAGCATGCAACACTGCTTTGAAAAACCCTGCAAAAATGTTGGCATACATCATGCTTTCTGCACGCCAGCGATTCCCACATTAGATTCTGTTCAAGTAACACAGGCAAAGTTTAGCACGAACAGAGCTTCCTTCTCGTGTGTCACTTCAAGGAATGGAGGTCAACGACCAGAAGGGCTGTTGATCATAACTGTTTCTCTTTGATACGATTAATCATTAATCAAGCCTGAACATGAATGACTCTTCAGCTGGTATGGGAAGGACTTTCTGAAGTAGTCAAACACATAAATACAGAGGGAGACTCTAATAGGATTACACCGGTTAGATTCTTTGGGGATTCCCACGAGTATTTGCACTTCCACATGCTTAAATATTTTTCACTTCTTGTCTCAGAAATGAAAACTAAAAAGCAGGAATAATAACTCCCAATTCAAAATGGGAAACAGAGTCCAACCAGTGGCCCTTGGAGCTACATAGACTCTTCAAAGGTAACTGCAGTAAAAAAGGAGAATAAAACTATTTTTAGCAACAGAGTAAATTGAAGACATCTCTGGATTCGTATGTACAAAGAAAAGATTTTATGAGTACAAAGGTGGCATTTTTACATTGTTGTGTTTCAAAGTAAAGCCACAGTTGAAGATCAGATTTATTGCTCTGCAGCCTAGAAATTTTCCAGTAAGTAATTTTAAAGAATCACCAGCATGTCCCACAGAAAAACCTTTTGGAATTACACGCTCCACTCTCTATACCCTTACTGCTCCACTGCTCAGCCCTCAGGGTTTCTCATGTGTGATTTTATTTATTTATCAACTTGGAAGTCATCACTGCAACATTAAATAAGAAAGAAACATGAGTCAAGGAAAAATGGCAACATAGTGCCCTCAAAAACAAGCCAGGAATCAGTGTTTGTCTGTGTTATTTAAGAGGGCCTCTAAAAGCTGTTATTAAAATGACAGAGTCACCCTGATCAGATCAGCTTAGTTTAAATACTCTCCAGTCAATTTTTTTTTTTCTAATTTTGAGACCAGAAATCTCTCTTCAATTGGAAAAATCAAGCTGCTTTATTCTCCCTTGTGGCCCATCATCCAATTATTCAAAATCTGCACTAGAAAATAGCAAATACTGTTGCTGATAATGCACACAGCAGGAGGGAATCCAGCTCTTTGCACCAGTGTTACTGGTTTTGCAGCACTGACAGTCTTAACTACTTGTCCTGAGTCAGTAAGGCCAGCAGCAATGCCTGAAGGACAGAGGGGGAGCATGTCTATTGAGTCGGAGTTGCCTTTTTACAGTCACTTCTCTGACCATAACCACATTTCAAACTAAATTTTGAAATATTTATTTTGTACACTCCAGCTGCCAGCATAAAGCAGCAAGTGTTTTCTGTTTCACCAAAGAGGGACTTGTGAGGTTCAGATCCAGAGCTGAACTTCACTGGTATCTGGGGGTATGTAAAACCACTTCTATCGGGCCAGCATATCCTTAGACTACTAGTCCCAGACCAAGAGGAATTTTAACAACCAAGATAAACCCAGTTTTAATGAGATAAAGCCAGTTACTGCTTTTCAGATGATTCTTTCTTTTAAAACGGTTGTGAATGAATAGTCATCAAAGAATTGGAAGGACTGAGCCTGAAAAACATTTTTCTGCCAGAAACCTGTGGCCATTTTTACACTGAAAATACCTGTCTATGCACCATTTAAGCTTAAGTTACAAGCACTGCCCAAATGAGATAAACTGTCTTGTTACACATTAACTTGCTGTCCTGAGCAAAAGAAAAACTCTGGTTTGCATCTCAGCTGGAAAATTTTGGTGAACTCCAGTTAATTCTTAATCCTGTTGAAATCTGTTCCAATAACTTGATTAATCATTTCAACTTTTTGTGTGCTGCTGGTAGCACTGAGATGTAACATGCTGATTAAGTACTATGTCAAAAATCATGGCTTCAGCAAGGATTAGCAGAAACTCTCACCTAGGGGTGAACTAAATGAGCTTTTAAAATACCTCTAATGCTGCAAACTTGTAACAAAACAAAACCCAGAGAAGGCTCACATGTATAGTAACTGCACAGACACATCTTTATTCACTCACACCTTTTGGTACTTCTTCCTTGAAGTTCCTTTTCTACTTGAAAAACAAAACCCCAAGTGCATTTGCAGATTGACAGACAGGACTTATGCATGTGACAGCCTTCCAGGGAGGCACAAACCTGTAAGAAAGTGTATGAGAGGACAGAGGCAGAAATAGTTGAAGGTTCCTGGAATGGATTGCGATAGAGCTGGGTCCCTTGCCAAAGAGCTGGGTCCCTTGCCAAAGAGCCGCTGATGTGAACTTCACAAGTACAATATATGTGACTGTGACAAGCCCCAAGCTCAGGACATTTCGAGCTCCCTGGCTATGAATGCAAGTCTTTTGAAAATCCTTCCTTAGCCAAACAGCCTCAGAAGCCAGCCCATAGCTTGGAGCCAGGGACCGAATCAAACAGAGGGTAGGAAGGGATACTGCTGCAGGTTTCTAACAGCATAGCCTGCTCTCACTGCAGCCCCACACTTAAACCACCCCAGGATCGCAGGCTGGTGCCAGTGCTCATGGTCTCAAAGACACTGAAATGCCAGAATAGTACACAACAGTAACTAATTATCAGGCTTTTGGAAAGGCAAACCTTTGTGGCTCATCTGCATGAGTGCAACCACAGTAGCTGCAGTTCAGTTCCTCAAGCTCTGGGAAGCAAGAGATGCCTGTAATAGCAGTATGCAGGTCAGTAACTACTAGTTAGCTTTAATTGCAGACAGCAGCTCTGTTACTGCAGCAGCAAGGGCTTACACCCTCTGCTTAGAGACATAGCAGATAATCAACTCCAGGCTGCTTTAAATGCTTACACACAGCAATTGCAGCCATTTTACATTCTGTGACTGCTGGTAGCACTTACTTTCCCCAAAATTTGCCTTTCTTATTTGAACACTGGATTTTCCATCCTGTTGAACCAGGCCTGGCCCTGATACAAAGTGAGATCAGTCCCAAGGCAGTGCCATTAGCCATACATGATAGCTGTCAATGGGGAGTTTTCTACTGACTGCTGCGTGCAGTTTAACACTCGCTAGAACACTTACATCTGCATGTTGTGGCAGCCAAGTTGCAAACATTGAAACTGCTGATAGAAATACTTCATGTTTTCAATAACCAGAGAAAAGTGAACATTTGGTAAACAAAAACAACTGCAATTAGCTTTAACAAGACAGACCCAAACAACTGTGACTGATCTGATTAAAGTACAACAAACTCAGAGCTGACCTGATAAAACCTGGTAAAGTACTTCTCACTGAGTCATTCTTCACATTTTACCAGAACAGAATCTACAGGAATGGTCTGTTCACAGTTGCTGGGCTGGTTTTTTTTTTTTCCCTTCCTAGAGCTAGAAAATCTTTAAATGAACTTGCTCCATGACTAAATGTAGACAGGAATAAAGGGTGGAAATAAAGCCAGCTTCATCCACATGCTTGCTATGGTGAGAAACTGCCTAATTGGCATGTGGAATACATCAAAGCAGCCCACAGGTCTCCCATTTGCTAGAGGTCTCATATCTTGGCTTTCTCCAAAATGCCTCTCTTACCATTACCAATTGGAGAGAAGAACAAACCTCCTAAAAGGGCAGCGTCAGCCCCCATAAAATCCTTTGGCTATTAACCCCCATGCAATACTCCTGCTATGGCGGGCACACGCATTCCTTCTAGAGGCTGATTTTCTTAAGGCACTTCTTTTATGAAGCTTTTGTGGGATGTTTTAAAGCAGAGCCCTACACAGCCCAAGGTAACCCTCATCAGAGCTAGGACTGCAGGCTGCTGCAGTCGCTCACAAGAAAGGCTGGCTGGAAGCTGCTGGCACTCTGGGGAGCAGAAATGCTCACCTGAAATCCTCCTCCACAATCCACAACTGCCCCATCACTTCCTTTCTGCCTCAGATAGGGCTGTGCAGGTAACAGGAATGACTTTCTCTCTGGGCAGACACTGGCCTCCTGCTAGTACCCCTCCCTAAAGGGCAGCTGGTAGCATTTCTGCTCCTGCTGCTCTTCTCACCTTTTCCAGGTTAGGGTTTGCAGGAGATGCAGCAGTTTATTTTTCCTGTAACCAGCTTGAACAAAGAAGTAACATAAACTTCAGCTGAATGGATTGCAGATGGTATGTGCTGCTTTACAGCTAGCATCTGTGTTTAGAAAGCAGATAATGAGAAGATAATTTCTGTTAGTAGTTTAACACTAAGTAACTGTGTCTTCAAATAAAGACTTCAACCTCAAGGCTCTGACTCATTATAATACATGACACAGATAACTACAATGATTAGACATAAGAGTTCATCACCGGTCCTAAAGGACTACAGCCAGCAAAACTCATAATTTTACTCAGATCCATATTTTCAGACATCATAAAAAAGTGGCTTATCTAACTTTAAAAAATATAATTAAGTTTTCTACATATACTAGGTACTTGATATAAATCAACATGAGTTATCACAGCATGACTTGACAGTCTTGATCACCAAGATATGCTAGGATCTATAGGACTGTTAACTTAAACTGAATTTTGATAATTCTAAGGGGAAAAAGGATTAATTTTACAAATGAAAGAATATCTTTTCTAAACCTGCTGTTTTAAGCATAGATTTATAACCCCAGAAAGTGAAAGCCCAAATGAACTCACAGATTTATACCATACCTTTAACTGATTCAAGATCTATTAGCAGCAGAAATTTGAATTCTACATAATAATATCCTTTCTCAGAAACTGTAGCCAAATCCTCTTGGATGCTGAAAGCTAGGAAATGACTCACTCAGTGTAAAGTAGCATGACAAGGTCCAGGATCTGATCCACCCAGATCATACCAGCATGGTGCCTCTATCTCAGCAGAGAGGGGCTTTGTGGCTCTTGTAGAAAGTCTCCATGTTCACGATCAGCTATCGGGTTTTCACTATTCACATTTTTCTTTGTATATAACAACCTTTATTACTTTCTGAAATACATGAACAGTATATTTATAGTGTTCATCCAACCCATGATCATTTATCTATTTCTTCCTCAGTGAAAATCTATCTTAAGTATAGAATTTAAAGCTTAGCTTCCTATTTTCCATGCACTTTGCGCTAGACATTTAACATCATTGTTTATTCTATCTCCCTTGTAACAAAACAGTTCTGTCAAGGTCTGCAAACTTAACATTGGTACAAGTTACACGAAATGCTGGCTGAGTCTGTTCAGAGCATAATGTCATTTTTATAGTAAAGGGGCTGAACTCTGACCTGGTTAGCCACAGTGAAAATTCAGGGTAATTCCACCAAATACGAAGAGAATATGCTGCATTTACTTCAGTGTAAATGAAGCGGGAGTCTGGCCTCATGCAGATACTTCTTTTGTTGTTTGGAGGCCACAACAGTTTGAGTAAACAGATAGAGGGAACAAAGCGTCCAAGGTTTCTGCCTTTGCTCAACAGATTCAAGGACAAAGGTAAGCCTGGCTCTCAAAGACCCTAAGCTGCATGCACTCAGTTTATTCTTCACTGAAATAAAAAGACAAGAGTTCTGAAAGGCAATTAAAATTAACCAAAACTGCTGTTGAACCTGGACAAAACCTGTTAATTCCAGCCCTTATTATTTTTTCCTATTTCTGTTTCATAAAAGATGTAGATAAATCTCACAGACTCAGTAACTTACATAATGTAGCATTCTGGCTCAGTGTAATTTGCTTTGATAAAATCTAGCATTTACATTAATCTAAATCGGGTTCCCACCGATGCATCTCTGTCAACAAAACAATATGGACTTAGATCTATATTACAAGGTCTGAAAACCATAGAATCATAGAATAGTTAGGGTTGGAGAGAACTTTAAGATCATCCAGTTCCACCCCCCCTGCCATGGGCAGGGACACCTCTCACTAAACCATGTCACCCAGGGCTCTGTCCAACCTGGCCTTGAACACCATTAGAGATTGAGCATTCACAACATTCCTGGGCAACCCATTCCAGTGCCTCACCACCCTCACAGTAAAGAGCTTCCTCCTTATATCCAATCTAAACTTCCCCT
>JANHGB010003288.1:45534-57875 GCA_026283785.1 Coracopsis vasa | reverse complement strand
GCCCTGAGAGTCTTAGGGCTTCCTCTTGCACCCAAGCCAGCTGATGGTTTTCCAACTGGCAGTCTGGGTCTTCCCTCACCAGATGTGCTTTGTAGGATGCTGTTTATTTGACAGAGGAGACTCAGACACGCATGAGAGTTAGGTCTCTGCAGGCTTAGGTCGGAGAGGGAGCAAACATTGCTGGGCTCTGTGTTGAAATCCTAGAGTCACTGAGAGAGCACATCTCTTATAGTTTTGGAAAAATAAATGAGCCATTCACAAATATTCCATGAACCCCTGTCTCTTTCTTCTGCTTTCATGATAGTGGTTTAGTTTTTTACATGCAAAACCCTTCAATTGCACTCCTCTTTGATTCATAGAGACTTGTCCATGTGACTTACACAGCAGTTACTCAGGGGTATGCTACGTGCTATGAAGTGCCACAAAGCCCATTGTGCTCACTAGAAAACCTGAGCAGATTCATGATGCCTTCAAAATGGAAAAGCCTTTCCAGGCTACCCAAAAGCAATTCTGCTTGCCTTGAACCAGTCTGAGGAAAGAGTCTTTTAGTTTATGGTTGAATGGGTCTTAGCACACCAAAGAGCTCAAATCTGAGTTCTTGGATGCCAGTCTATTGTGTAGTTCTAGGTTAGGTCTGATATGAGGCAGCACCTATTTTCCAGTTCTCTGGCAGGCTGTGGAAAGATGGCATTTGGAGAAAAAGTCTTGAAGGATTTCTGGGCTAGCCCTGAGCTTACCTAAAATATGCTTTACCAAATCTGGTCTGAAAACCAAGACAAGTGTACAAAATAAACCTCAGTGACTGGTCCAATCTCTAGATTTCTAGTGTTAGACACTTCTTTTTTCCACCATAGGAAAGCTGTATTAAGCCTCAGAGTTGGAAAAAAGTAAATGAAATTGTCATGGTTTGTTTCAGCTGGTAATTCTAACTACAGCACCTGTAAATATAAATCTCATTTATAGCCAAAGTGCTCAGATGACATTTAATCTAAAACTAGAACTGCAGTGCAGGAATACGCGTTCATGATTCAGGGCATGCATTTTCTAACTTGAAGGTGAGCTGTAAAGCTAAACTGGAAATTGAATTAAGCTGGGAAGTAAATGTTGAATAAACGTTCATGATTTTTCCTTTCTGAATCCCACTGGCCTTTCCTTGCTTACTGGAGGCAGAACAGGCAGTACCCTGACTTCACTGATCCTCTTGGAGTTTGACTTAGCTATGCCATTCATCTCTACAACTAGATCTCAAGGGCATCCATGTTGTGTTAACTAGCTGTCTTCCAAGATGGCAGAGAAGCTTCTAGCTGTTTGCACCAGTGTTAACATATCAAGGCTGCTTAGGTGGCAGAGACCTTTCAGTGAGATACTTAGGATGCTGACGCGCATATGTCCCCTTCAGGTACTGCATCCCACCTTCCTGCCCTCTCCAGGTTCCCCTCTGCAAGGTGAAGTTTAACATACAACTTCTAAGGGCAAAAAGGAGGGTCAAAAAAACAAACAAACAAAAAAAAAACAGAGAAAGGAAAAAAAGAAGAAGAAATCAAGAGGACAGAATTGGCTCTCTGGCAAATCCCATGAAGAAATGTTGCTTTTCTCAAAAGGTGCTTATAACCCCTAAAAAGCCAGCATGTTGCTGCAGATCCATGGTACCAAGGACGGCAAAAGCTGAAACAATGCCAGGTTTAAAGGCTGTGGGGAATGCTTTGCTCCCCTCTCTGCATCACTCTGTCTGGCAGGGGTTGCAGTGGTCGCTACTGCTGTGCTATAGGTAGGCAGAGTCCTTCAGTCAGTGTGGTGTTTGCTTTGTTTCTCTGGTAAAAGGGGAAAAAAGATTTTGTGCGCATTATCAACTGATTCATTTTTCATGTAGTACAGTTTGTGTTTCCAGTAACTGGTTTTATTTTAAAACAAGGCGAGCCTGCCAGTGTTTCAGTAAGTGTTATTTGTATATTAGTTAGACAACTTTTGTTTTATTAATGAGTATAATAATGAAAGTGCAGGTTGCTGAGTAGAAGCAATGGGTGTTTTTATTTAAAGCATAGCAGGCGTCGCATAATGCCAATGAATGCGTTATTGTCACTGTAGGCATGGCTGGTCTCAACCTGCCTCTGATTGGGTTATTCCAAATAGGCCCAAGCACTTCATAAAAATGTCTTTGTCAGCCTAGTTTTCCTTCCAAACCTATTCATCTCTGTCAGTTTTTAATATTAGTACCAGGCTCTTGGCTATAGTCCATTAGTACTGTACTTAATTGCTCATGTTACAGATGATTACCAATATAAAAAGCATTAATGTTTTCCCATTGTGGGGCTGTTGCTCTGTACACAACTCAGACCGTACAGAGCTTATGAGTTGTTGTTGTTTAATCATTACTTACTTCATTTGAGTTCCTTTCATGTACTTACCTTGTATGATCACAGAAAAGTAGATGCATATGCGGTTGGTATTGACTGATTCAGCCTGAACCTTTCCTGCGAAACTCTTACAGCCCTTGTCAGTACCCTACATCTCTCTCTCTCTTATCAAGAAACCCTCAGAAACGGCTACTTTTCTGTGAAGCACTCTTCTCCATGCTGCCTTCCCCTAATAATGCAGATGTGGTTTTCACATACAGGGTTTGAGGTTTCTTTTGCTTTTACACAAAACACTTGATCGCAGCTTTAATTTTCCGGCATGAGAGATAGGCTGTATTTCTTCAGTGCTCATGACGTTGTTAGGGATTTTTCATAAATATTACACCACCACCACCACCTCCACAAAAAAAAAAACAAACCAAGAAAACCCAGCGTCCTATTTTGCAAGGTATATAAAGGTCCCAATAAAATGCATTGAACAAATATTGCAAGCAGTTGCCTTTTTCTGCCTCCAAGTCTGGCTGTGATTCATTTTGGTTTCCTCCAAAGCAAGCCTTGAGCACAAGCTATGCACAGCCATGCAGGGGACTGGAAAGTTTGATATGCAGTGGCACACAGTAACTCCTCAGCTTCTTTGGTGGACAGACATGTCGATGTTCAAAGGCGTCATGGCAGGCAGCTGGACAGTCCCATAGAGCAATAGCCCTCCTGGCTTCTACAGGTGCTGCAGGGAACCTGGGTCACTTAGGGTCTCCAGCAGGGATGGACCCAGAGCATCCCACATGCCGTCCTGCTCTTCAGCAGTGTATCTCATATCCTGGCCCTCAAGAATCACTAATGTCTTGAAAACCAGACAGTCCTGGTCAAGCTCATTTGAAGAGGTGTTTGCTAGGCTTTATGCTCTCACCAAATTCTGGCAGCCAAGTGGGAAATAGTTTTGCAGAGCTATGACCACATGGGACTTGATGAGGAGCAAATATGTGAGATGGATGCCCAGAGCGGGCCATGGTTCTTCACAATCCAGCAGGTTGTCTGTGCCCTGGGTTTTGGACACAGACCTGCAGAGGGTTTTAGTTTGGCTGTGAATGTGGCCCCTGGGCACTTGCAGAGCACCCTGCACATCTCTCTGTTGCCAGGGGACTAAATGCCAAGAGATGCAGTGTCTTGTACAGTTCAGAGCCAGTTCTACCATTTTTCTGTCTAAATCACTCACACAAATACTATATATTATCAGAAACACAAGGCAGGTCAAAAATAAGTCCCTTATGTGGTTTCCCTTTAATAGCCGTTAAGTCTCTCTACCCTGAGGATATTGTGCAGCAATTCAATACGCAAGAGAGCCCCATGTTCCATGCAAATGCTCTTTGGTCTTGTTAAAGCATTTGGATAACTTTGGTAACATAAAAGCATTTCAGTGGAGTTTTGTAGCAGCCAATCTTTTAGAGGGAAAAAAATTAGGACACTAATATCGCATCTACATGAAAGTGCTTATGATTATCTTTTAATACACATCATAATTAATATAAGGTTTTGATTTACACTGTTAAGTGTGAAAACATCCTGAGGCAAAAATTAATCGAACATTATGTCATGCTGTAAACTACAGCTAGTTCTTTGTTTGACCCAAAGAAAAACTTGCCAAGCAGCAGTTTTTTCTTGTCATACTAACTGGGTTGTTTTATTTTTGTCTTCACCCCACTTTCCTGCCCCCCTCCCACTTCAGCTAGTCCCAGACTCCCAGAAAACTTTGCAATTTGCAAATTGTCTCAATAGTTTTCCATCAAGCATGAATTTAAGCCTGAAGATAGATGAGGTGTCTCAGTTCTCTCTTTCTTTTCCTGGGTTTTTGGTTGGGTTGTTTGGGTTTTTTTTCTTTTTGATAAATAACAAGAGGTTTCTACTTACGATTTTCTGCCCTCAGGGCTTTATCATTAAGATTAAATAACTGTACTCTCAAGCATACCACTGAACAAACATCTTTTCAATTATGTGAGTAACAGATGCTTTAACAAAGAAACTATTGAAAATTCAGAAAGCTTCCCCCCTCCCCAAAATTTAAAAAGTATCAGATGACAGAGGAATGTAATTGTTTACCATTAAAACAGATCCTTAGCTGTCCATTCAAAACAAATGAAAACACACAGTTTTTGTCAAAATTTCTGGATTTTTAGTCTCAAGAGACTTACTGGCCAGTACTGGAGTCGGAGGGAGTCCTTGGCTTCAAGAGTGCTAGACAGTTGAGCACTGCCTTGGATCTCTCTCCTCACAGGGAATTATTTTCCCAGTCACATCTTTCTTTCCACCCAGGAGTTTGTCCTATCAGAATTGGGTGATGCTTTGTGCTACCCAGTGCTCCTGGATGGGTTGTCACCCAAGCACAGGGAAACTTCCCAGACATGCCTGCCATACATATGTGCGTCAACACGGTCTGGGTGCTGAGGCTCTGCAGCATGCCCAGTGCTCTTGAGGTCCCAGCACTCCTATAAGCTGAGCTGGGTGCTTGTGGTTGGTCAACATGAGGTAAAGTGTGTCTCACATGGTAACCTGATTTCTTGACATCCACGGGTAGGGACAAGGCCCTTTTCCTTGCTGGGAGTTGAGTTGCCTCAAGAGCGTGCTGTGTGATGGGAGATACGCCATTCTCCTTTGCAGGAGCAGCACCAGTGATGGAGAGCAAGATCCCCCTGATTCCCTTCAGATTCCCCAGGTCTGCTGGGAATCTCCACCTTATACTGTACTTACACTGTTCTGTTAGCAGAACTTTGCTAACATGGCAGGGGTTGCCCCTCATTTGTTCAGCTTTGTGCACTGGAAATGTGGCCTAGAGCTCTTAGGGGGGGTGTCAGCAGGGTTTTGGAGTCCCTCCAGGAGACCTGCATCCCATAGGCTATGCAAAACAGCATCTATAAGCTTTTCCTGAGCATAGGGACCAAGCATTTTGGGGACTATATGAACTTACCAAACAAAATGTGTGTCTGTGTGTAGATGTAGAAATGGTGACTGTGGCCAAAACAGAGGCTTGTAGCAATTCTAGTAGAGTGACCTGGGGAAGCTATTCTGCCTTTGTCACCTTTCCTTTGAATCTTTCCCCTACACCAAAGGCAAAAGACTAGGGTTGTTCATTTCCCCCTGCTGAGCTATAGGATTGAGAGAGTGCCTGAGCTTCCCTTGCCTGGCTGTGCAGCTAAATCAACAGCTGTGTTTGTAATGTCACTAATTTCCAGTTTACTTAAAACAAAGCGTCTTTGAATTCTCTTACAGCCGTGCAGTTCCCACCTTTCGGCAGTGAGCCATTCTCATTACCCACCAGCACTCCCAGTGGGCTGTGAGGAAAGTTGTTGACGAAAGGATGAAAGAGCCATTTCTTTAAGAAAGGGAAGTTATTTGGGAAGAAAATTGAACTCAAACATTTTTTGTCTTTGCTGATAAAATACATGCCAGTCTTGTACTTCAGACAAATAAACCCATTGCTATTGTGTTCTGCACAAAAGCACGAGGCTTGCTTTCGTAACCCCTGGATTGTACAATGAGGTCCAGAGAGATCAGGCTTGAGGAGCACACTGCTTGATTTCCTAAATGTATTTTATAATTTATAAGACTGAGACCTTAGAGTTTGGGTTATTCCTCTCCCCTCTTCTCTGATGAGAATTTGTCTATACCCATGAAGAGCTGCTTCCTGGTCCAGGCCATCCCTACCAGCTGATTGCTGTTGAAGGTGACTTGTTTGGCTTGCTCACGCTGAGAGCACTGCTCCAAGATTTATGCCTTTTGAAGAGCATCAGGGTAAAAAAGACAAAACTTCTAATGGCATCAGAGCTCAGGCATTCCTGCTGTTCCCTTAAAACAACCGAATGCTTACCCACTGAGTTTCCAGGGAACAAGAATCAGGTTTCTGTCACTAAGGTTATCGATACGGGCCCCTTTGCACTGTGGGGCTGTTGCTGGAGCTGCCTCAGCTCAGCAGCCGCTCATCCCAGCCCTGCGCTCAGACCCTCTGGCTGCAGGGAGTGCAGGCATTTCTGCCCGGCTACTGTGAGGACCTCTTGAAACGGACGGTTGCCCTATTGAACCAGGCAGACCAGCTGTCCCATCCCCAACTCCAGCAGTGCCTTCAGAGGAAGGAGCAAGAGCCACTGTGGCATAATGTGCCCAGGAGGGAAGTGTTTTCCAAACTCCTACCAGTAAAGAGATTTACTGCCTGTCCCTTTTCAGTGTTTTTGAAACTCTAAGAGCTTAATGTTCTCATGATTTACATTAGCATCTAATCCTTGCATAATCTCACTAATCCCTTGGCCCCAAGATATCCATTGGCAGTGAGTTCCATGGGTTAACTGGTTGCTGTATTCATTTGGTGGAGCAGATTTAAATCTTTTTTTCCATTCCCATTGCAGTCAACCTTCTTAACCTTCTGGCCAAGCATGGGAATGGGTCAGCATCTCCCAAAGAATGAGCTTCGGTATTTTAAGTCCTTCCAAGATTATTCTTGTGGCTGAGAGGCTCCATTGCACACTGTTTCGTGTTGGGCTTGGAGCCCTTGAGAAATCAAGATGATGTCAATGGGAGACGTACTGGAATATTTTATTTTGCCAGAAAGAAAACAAAAATAAACCCAGAAACAAGCGATATAAAGATTATTGTAGGGACTGTGCTGAACTGCCTCCTTTCCTCCTTTACCCTGTGTGTCCTGGGCATATGGTTCCTCCCTAGCCTGAAAGCCCCGTCATATCCATACACAGTTGGGAAGAATTAAAGAGGAAACTGGCAGCCTTAACATTTAATTTCCTTCCTGTTTCTGGGCTGGTCAGATCCTTTGCATTATTGTAACTACTTTTTTTATCATGTCTATAAATAGATATGCTCTCATGTGTCCCGTGAAGCAGAGTCTGGCCAAAAGAGTCATTCATTCTGCATAATCAATACATGAAAATGTAGTGGTTACTGGCACAGATGAGATCTTGTATTGTTAGTTCTGTAGCTGGGAAAAAATGTTGACTAATAAAGATTAAGGGTACTTTTTTTTTTTTCTTTTTATGAAACGCTGACGATGAAGCCATGTTTGATATACTGTGAAATGCATTTCTCTAATGGGAAGTTTCTGCTTTTTGTTGGGAGAGAGATGCAGTCCCTGCAGGATTTTCGAATTTGTAAATATAAAATTATCTGCTTCAGTGTTTTTTAAAAAAAGATTGGCAGAGAGCCAGATTACTTACATTACTGTAATAGATTTGCTGACCTCTGACATCTGCTGCAGAGAAGTACATTGAATTTTTCATAATATCAGATGATGCAGATCTAAAAACTCGGTACACTCTGCACCATTATTTAATTCAAGACTTAGTAAAGCTAAATCTTTTTTTGAGTAGCAGTTTATACGTGATTAAACTTCATATTGCCGATTGTAATAAATCAGGATTAGTATAGTACTGATTTGTTAATCTAACTTGCATTGATTTTAAATTGTCTTTATTTAAAAAAAAAAAGAAAAAGAAAAAAAAGACTGGCTTTTCACAGTGACTGAATTTAATAAGAAGCCCTGTGATAGCAAAGACTCCCCTACTGTTTCTGCTCTTGGCTGGAAAATGTTATTCTTGTATTATTCCAGGAAAAAAAAAAAAAAACTTCATGCTGCTAAAAATCTGCTGCCTGTGGAAAGATTTTTTAATACACTAGTGCTTACATATTCTATTTATGTTAATTGACTTATAAATAATACATTTTATTAATCTTAATATTGGAATCTTGATCATGATAAAGACCCTTTTATTTGGTCTCTTCGCAGGCTTTACAATATTCTTTAGACAACAAAATATTCCCCCTCTTTTTCTTTTTTATTAATACTTTGATACTTCCCCCCTGCCGTGAAACACAGCCACAGTTCAAAGTGACTCAAAACACGGATGTTGTTTCCAAAGTGTGATACAGTCAAGGTATCTAGCTCTGGTTTTTTGGATGTCGACTTTACCTCTCCTTGCGCAAAGATTGATTAAATCTTACCTGCGCTGCAAATATTTGTCAAAAAAAAAATATTGCGTGCTGGTTTCAGACATGTCGCATTCTGCTAAACTATTTGGCTAACAGCAGATCACATTCTTCTGGTGTTGGGCAATATTGACCTTAAATTGGCTAAGCCAGCTGCTTTCATGGCATGTGAGCCGACTGCTTACATGTTCCGAGAGCTGTATTAGCTTTATTACTCCTGCACTATAAAAACTTCTAATAATCAAATGATAAGATCATATCCTGTGGGTAATTGTGTTGTACCATGACAGGATAACTGAAAAAACATTCAGTGAAAATTACAACCGACGGAAATCTCTACGTGTAGCGGCAGTTGTTGACGTTGCTCGACTCGGTGCTGCTCCCCGAGGTCTCACAACCCATGTTCCCGCCCGGCTCCTCTCCAGCTGCCCCCAAAGGCTACCTCGTCAGCAGCAGGGAACGGCAGCCTGCTGGCCCTCGTTTCAGACGAGGAGGAGAAAATCCTAGAACAAGCCATGCTTGTGTTTTGATTCAGTTTTACCTTAGTCATGCCGCCTCCCCGATACACGAAACATTTCATTCCAGATTTCCTGCCGCTGGCTCCGGACCTTTGAACGGCTATGTGAAATGTATTTTTACTGCTGTCGGCCTGCCAACTGCTGAGCTCAGTGAAAAATAACTAAAATGAAAACCTTGTACTCCCACATGAACCCTTAATATCAGAAAAGGAAATTTAAGCCACAGTTACTAATTAGCACCAAAGCTAATGAGTTCTGGTGAGGTGCAGCAGGAGGAGGAGGAGTTTGTGTCCCACGTTACCCTACAAGGCTCGGCGAAGAGCACATGAGCAGTGATTAATTGTGTCGGCCTGGGCCTTGCTCCCGTCCTGGCTGTAGCCATGGGGTTAATCACACGGTATCATTGATGGAAAGGCCCACTCGTGGGCTGGGAGCGTCTCCATCTCCCAGGGGGCACGGGACAGTAGCTGAAACCTTTACGGATGGAATATGTAGATTTTTAATGGGCGACGCGTTCCCATGGAAACAAAACAAAGTCAAACACTCCCCTTGCAGTGCTAACAATTATTATAATAAAATGTGTTTTTATTAAAAGCAATTTTAAATATTTAACACATGGCAGAGCAGCCTCGACATTGCCCTGTGTGAAACCCAACCCTGTCTCTAGTGAAGTCCAAAGCGCTTTGTGCAGTGCAGGGAGGAATTCAGTGTTTTCACCAATATTGCAAATGAAATGCAGCAGCCTCAAGTATGAACAAGATTTTTTTTTCCTTATTCTGCTTAGTTATGCTTTTTATTATATAAACATTAACTGTAATATTACAGTGGGAAGCAGGTATTTGGCAACTACGTATTATTTTGCTAAGTTTGCATAGAGGGAGCAGTTTCCAGTTTTAGCAGCTGTAACATGTTTAAACTCAGTTTGTAATGGGATCTGAAGATGAATATTCCCTGTGGGCTCTGCTTAGCTTCATTACTGGAGCCCTGCCAAATTCAGGGCTAGAAAGTATTATTCACGCCTCTTTGCACATACCATGTCAGAGCATGCTCAGTTAATGAATTTTGTTTCTAATATAGCATAAATTAGGTTTATATTTTAACATAATTTATGTTGTATTTTATTAAAATGTAAAATATTATGATCACGAGCAATCTAATTTCTGCTCTCCTAAGCCCAAACTGTGTTTGAACATCTAAGTATGTAAATCAAAATTGCATGCTTAGAAACTGATTCTAGGATAACAAACGAATATCTGAACCAAAGAGGTTTTTGCCTTGGAGTCTTAGATTAAAGATAATTAAGGATTCCTGGTATTTGAACAGATTTATGTTGTTTATAAGCAAAGTACATTTTCTTCATACAGTCAACTTTTTTTTTTTTTAACAAATTATGTGTGCTATATTAAAGTTTGTATTTTAAAAGTCTGAGTCTTGTATTAATCCCACAGTGAGTCATTAATCATACCAAACACATTATAAAAACTTTAATCACTGAAGTTGAAACTGACATTGTAATGCAATCCATCCCTTTTAATTATATCCTTTTTTTTCCCTTTCAGATCAAGATTGCAAAGGGAAAACAAATAGATTAAAACTCAGTGTGTTTGGTGCTTTCAGGGGAGGATATTTTTTGTTTGTTTCTTACATGCTTTTTAAAAGCAATTTTGTGCATGTTGTGGTGGACAGTTACACAGTGAAAAAATCCTTCTCTTTTAACTCTGTTCCTCTCCCCTTCTTCTTTAAAAATGACTCACTGGTGAAGGCAGGGAGCGTGGTGACTGTCACCGTATGGGTGCATTGCAGTGGTGGCGGTGAGCTGGTGCTGACTGCAACTTGCTGGGTGCTGTGCCCACCGCTGCAGGTTTCCTGCAGCCCTGCTCTCATCTTCTGCCAAGTTCCTCACACTCAGCCTTGCACTCAGGGGAACCACCAGCCTGGAAATTGTGTAGCTGTTATCAGCTTGGCTGTGCCTTTGTAGGTGTTTTCCTGGCGTTTGTTGCATGCTTTTAAGGGTAAGGAGGGAAAATAAAAATAAATGGTGGAATTTTTTTTAAATCAGTCTAAAACATAGTGGTTCATATTCTCATCTGGTACAAATCGGTGTAGCCACACAAACCACTGCAGCATTACTGACAGCCAGTCCACACCAGCTCCACTGAATTTATGCCACATGATAATCTTGGCAAATAAATTGATTTATCATACTTGGATTTATAGATGTACAGTTTACACCGGTGCTTTTATGGTATGGAAGAAAATGGGTTTATTAAGTAAACTGCTCGTAGTAGATACATTTTGTTCTTTGCTAGAACGACGAACCCTGATCAATTATTTGTTCCTTAATCCCCTAGATTAATCCTGCCATATGAAAGATTTATTAAAGGAGAGGAAGATAAGCCACTGCCTCCAGTGAAACCTCGAAAACAGGATAACAGTTCCCAGGAGAGTGAAGTGAAAACAAAAGTGTCTGGAACAAAACGCATCAAAAATGAAAACCAAAAGAGCAAGAAGGAAAAAGATAATGCGCAGAAACCCCAAGATGCATCTGAGGTTGGTTGCTTTCCTGCTTTTCAACTTTTCAATTAAAAACGTGCAGCTTTAATCATGTGAAATCCAATGATAAAATACATAATTTAAACCGGAGAATTCCAGCCAGTTGGCCTTTGAGTTTGCTTGGAAATGCAATTGTTGTGGTATTGTCTGTGTTGGGATTTTGCTGGCCTACAAACGGCAACCGGTTAGCTCCATACTACACAGCAGTGATGGCAGAATACCAAGCACTGGATGTAACAAGTACCATTTCTGCTCATTGTATTATACAGTGGTCACCACTAAAAGATCAGCAGCTGCCAAAAGGAAACCACACAACTACCACAGTTATTTACTAATCTAAGTATAGGGTGCGGGAACCTCTAATACTGTTGATAATACTGTGGTAACTGTTGGACACAGCTGATTTTTGTAATGGTAACCTCTGGATCAGCCTTTGTGTGCTCACAGATGTGTGCATGTCTGTCAAAAAACATATGACTTCCCAGGATTTTTATCATGTTATGCTAAATTTCTCTTTAGTCTAAAAGGTCAGAGTTTGAGGGAACCACCTTCCAAGCCCTACCTGAGACCAACTTCCCTCTCACATGCCACAGATGGTTTTCAGCTGAGATAGGTTCCTAGTCTGTCACCAGCTTCACCTGGTCAGGCCCTGGTTTCTACATAAAGCCATGTTACCTACAGACATAGGACAGCCCTTAACAGAAGAGATTTTATATTCACAGCCTGGGGTAAGAGAGATCAGTAGAATTCATATTTGTCTGCGAATAAGGGTAAATTTCATATGTTGTTAAGTGATATAAATCAATGCAGGTTTTGCTACAGTGTTACTTAAGCACTTTCTTTTGCACATCCTGCCCACTTTCTCCTGTGCCCTGCTTGCACCCCGTGTGAACGAGGCGGTGAAGTTCCTCACACACAACCCCTACACAAGATGTTG